>JANBPO010008917.1:2238886-2465019 GCA_024336825.1 Amorphophallus titanum
TCGATCGGATACTTCAGGATCGCGTCCGTCGGACAAGCCTGGGAGCAGGCGTTGCACCCTTCCTTGCACGGCGCTTCGAGCGGCGTCATGACCGGCGTCCAGAGCGAACGCAGCCCGTGCTCGAAGCCGGCGGGCTTCAGGGTCCCCGTCGGGCAAGCCTTCATGCACTCGCCGCAGCGGATACAGGACGAGAGGAAATCGCTCTCCTCGCGCGACATCGGCGGACGGAGGAGTTTCTTCGACGAGCCCGGCACGCCGGCTTCGATCCGCGTAAAGGGGGCGGCCAGGAGCGCGACGGAGGCGGTTCCGAGGAACGCGCGGCGGTCGAGCTCGACGACCTGGCCGTGCTGATCGTTCGCGCGGAGCGGGTTCCGCAGGGCGAAGAAGTTCGCGTCGACCGGGCATTCTTCCGAGCAGATGAAGCACTTGATGCACTCGGATTCGTTGTAGATCTCGGCGTTCGTGAAATCGATCGCGCCGGTCGGGCAGGACGCCGAGCAGATATTGCAGTGGACGCACTGGTCGGTGTGGCGGCGAAGCACGGAATGCCGCGAGAGGGTAGCGAGGTACGCGCCGAGCGGGCAGATCGCGCGGCACCAGACGCGCGAGACGCGGGTCGTGTAGCCCATCACCGCCAGGAAAATCAGCAGCGTCGAGAAGTCGATGAAGAGTCCCATGAAGTGGGGACGATCGCCGATCGACCAGGCGACGCCGTTCTCCACGCGGCCCCACGGCTGAAGCACGGCGGCCGCGACGCGGGTGATGAAGACGACCGTTGGCAGCAGGACGCCGCCAATTTCCATCACGTCCAAGTGATCCTTACTAAGAAGTCGATGCTCCCCGCCGCGCTGCGGCTGTATGATCCCAACCCACAGATGTACAAGGTGTACGCCTTCGACGAAAAGGGCATGACGGTGAACGGCACCTGGGATCAGATCAAGAACTTCTTCAATCGCCCGACGACGCCGCTCGGTTGGCAGCACGTCGTCGAGGAACCGCCTGCCGAGGCGTTGCCGCCGAGCAAGTGGCGCACTGTTGCCGGCGTGGAGATGTTCCACGTTTGCGAGCATATCGACGGCCCGCTGGTCAACTGGTATACGCGCATCAATGGCCGGTGCTTTCAGCTCGTGGACGTCAGCGACGCGAGCGCAGAGGCCATTGCGCGCAAGACCATGGAAGTAGCAGCCTGACACAACCGCGCCCGGAAGCCTGCAAGCTGTCCGGGCGCTAACCACCGCGAACCATAGGACAATCCGCAATGGCTGCCGAAGACTATACCGCGCAACGCTTCCCCGTGGGGACTAAGTTCCTCCCGGTCGGCAAGCATGCCGTCGTGTGCACCGTCACTGACTTTCTTGTGACGCGAAACCTTGCCGGCGATGTGGTGCGCGTCTGCTACGTCGCTGCCCACCAGTTCGCTGGGCAGACCGTCACTCAAACCGATGTATGCGAGACCACCGTGGCGCGTGGCGTGGCTCGCCTTGCTGGCCTGCCCGCATGACCACTAACGCCGACCTCGCCGACTTCATGCGCCAGCACGATCTATCGCGCCTCGACGTGGCCAGGCTGCTAGAGCTGGCGACGTGGAAAGATCCGCGCCGACCAGGCACGATCCGATGCCCGGCGGTAGACGCGTGGCTGGCACCCATCGGAACGGCACGCCACCGCGCTATGCCAGCGCACCGCTTGCGGCTGCTGCGCATGCTGGTCGCGCGGCGCGCCGGCTGACCCCGCGTGTGTATCGCATGCCGCGTGCTCGCGGCCAAAGTCCTCGTGTGTATGGCAGCCCGATGGGAAGCTAGAGCATAATTTTGTACTGCCTCTAAATACCTTATTTTACTTTTTTTTTTAAACTACATTTGCTAAACATTTTAATCAGCTAGAATTTGCCTAACAGGTGAATCTTAAACAAGTACAAAAAACTTAGAAAAAGCAACCGACATCATGCAAGACAGAGAAAAGTAGATGGGACCTCAAGTTCATCCACCATCCAAAATCAAGTGCTTCGGGTGGAAACCAAAGGTGGAATGATGGCCTGACGAAAGAACTACGGAAATAGCTTTGTCTCCAGGGGTTTGGTAGTTCTGAAAGCAACGATCAATCCTTTTGTCTGGTTGAAATGACAAACATGTAGCCATAACAAAGATGCCAGCTAACTGTTGTAACGTAATATGTGTGTGTTGACTTAGTTTCATATCGGATGTTTACAAATCTATGTATGACTAGAATATTACATTAAGAGATCAAGAGTCTCCCCTCTGGAACATATTCTCCTTCCTCCCCTTCTTATTTTGCTTCTTCTTCTTCAACTTGGTATTAGAGCCAAGATGAAAGATTTGCCCACTCTTGCCCTGGTGCACCCAAGCGGGTGCACCGCCTCTTTGCCCAGGCCCGCCCAGGCGGGTGAGTCGCCCTCGTCGAGATATCTCTGTAAACCTTTCCCTTTTTGTTTCATTTGGAGAAACAGGCCCCTGTCGAGGTATCTCCAAGTTGTGTGTACGCAGCAAGCTTATCGTCTAGGGTGAGCACAGACGAGCGGTGCAGTCGGGTACGTGTGCGCGGTTCTACGGTGGTGCCCTACCTGCGGCCCTTGTGTGAGGCTTTCTTAGCTGGCGTCTTTGATGACGTTATACCGTTTGTTATGAAGATGTGAATATGTGTGGATGCTTGTGGGAGGTTTGTTGGCAATAATTGTTTATTGATATTTGAGGTGTAATTGTCTGGTGCAGTCTCCTTGGGTGGTTATGTCCTATAGGGATAGCCGACCCGGTTACTATGCAGGACCTTGAAGGTTTGATTTGTTGCGCACATGCAAAGCTTTGACCAATTTCTTTTTGAAAGATAATAGAAACTGGCTCCTTGTGCAAGTAAGAAGAAGAAGGATGGATAAAGGTGAGGAGGAACAAAATGAAGAGGAGAAAGAGAAAAACCGAGGAGAAGAAAAAGAGGAAGAAACAAGAGAAGAAGGAAGGAAAGAGAGAAAATAGAACAACCCTCCTCGCCTCCCTGATGTTTCAGACTATGTTAGAAACTTTTCTTTTTTCAACATTTTCTTAAAATTTATCTTTTTTAAGAAAGTTCAAGTGTAGATATGGTGCCATTGCTCCACGCTTTTATGATCAGATTCTGGCCCTCCAGTCCTGACTACAATACCTACCCTGTGGGCCATGCACACGTCAGAGTTAAATGAAATCACACCTTAGACAGACACCATACACATTCTACTTTGTTTATGGAAGTGCGTGGAAAAATTATAATAAAAATGAGAATAAAACGTATTACAGTAAGGGAACAAAAATGATAATCTCAGCCGCATGCTTTCTGAAATTAAGTTTGGGGGGAACCTCTACAATGATTCCAGTTACCAAGAAAGTTCTTGTACACATTGTGCTGCATACAGGCAGGAATTCACTATTTTCGATCTTTTTGGGAAGGTAAGCAAGGCCACATTTTATTAATAGAAGGGAAGAAAATTCAGAAAAATGAAGGCCAACAAATTAATACATCTTTGGACCATAACAGCTGGTCCCAAAAAATCAGTCCCTTAGAAGAGACAAAAATATTGCCATACATCATAGCCCATACTGCTGGGACAAGATCTATGGTTGAATGGTGGACTACAATATTAACTGCCAAGTTGCATATCAAATCTATTATGAGGATTGCCATAAATAATTTGTTCTAGCAGATTCAGTGAACATTTCAATTTGTTATGGAACATACAATCAGTAAGAGAACATTGTTTGGAGCAAGTACTGACAGGACAATGAGAAAATGTTGAATTTTTTGATAATTTAATCATTCACCCTTAGAACTGCTCCCCCAAACTAATCAGGCCGCTTTCATCAAGGCTGCTCTTGAAGTTTCCTGTCAGCGGATCCAAGACGGCAACATAAGGTGTGCTGGCACGGTGGCATAGAATGAGGTTAGTGCTTGCGGCGTTGTAAACCATGCTGCGGTCCAATGCATAACCCGTCAGATAGTTGAGTTGAGAATAGCCCAGCGTCCAAACCAACGAAAGCGCGGCGGGATTGTAAGGTTGAGCCCAGACATTCAGGGCCGCGCTGGCCACGATGGGCGGGTTGGCGACGTTGTTTGAAACCACGACTCCATACAGCCCGGAATCAGCAGGCTGCACGCCATTAATCGTGTAAGTCGCATTGGTGGCACCGCTGATCAAATTGGTTTTATACCACCATTGATACGTGGGCGCTTCACTGCCCAAACCAAAGGGGATGGCCGTGAATGTCACATTGGTTCCCGCGAAGACATCTGACGGCGTTGAGAGGCTGACGGCAACGCTGGCCAAAGCGTTCTGCTGACGGATGGCTTCAATTTGCGCCAGGCTGAGGACGGAATCATAAACGCGAACGTCATCAATCCAGGCCGGTGGTGTGCGGTCGCTGCCCGATGCCGGGGTGCTGCCGATGCGCAGCGGCACCGTCGGCGCATTGGTGATGTAGCCGCTGTTGGCCACATTGGGTGTGCCTAGCAAAGAGACTCCCGCACTCGGCGTGCCGGTGTAGTAAAACAAATTTTGGTAGCCCGTCGTGCCCGCCGGCTGCGGGAACAATCCGGACTCGATAATGGATTGCTCGACGGGCGTCGGAAAGAATTCGAAGTGATAGGCAATGTGCATCGGATTAAGGATGTCATAGCCTACGTAGCACTTACCGCGATCGCCAAACATTGCGCGCATGAGCGCGTTAATCGACGGGCAGTCGCACGTCGCAATGTTCGCCGCAGCTTTCACGAGCAGCAGTTGTTTATAGTACGGATCCTGAAGCGGAAATGAGACAGTGCCGGCCGCAGCGCCACCATAGAACGGCGCCTGGTTGTTTCAGTTTCGGACTCGGCCGAAACCGAGTCCAAAACCAAAACTAACAACCCTGCCAAGTTGAGTTTGCAGATGGTAACGGTGGGTCACAACGATGGCATTTTTACAACATTTCGGTAAAAGTAATGATATCCCTGCTAACATCAATCCAAGCATGATATTTTTGCAATTTCACTTTTAAGGATGGTTTTGATGCAAAATTCCCTATTATTTTCATATTCAAAGAATGCCAACTTCGCAATTTTTCATATTTTTATAATGTTCCTCTGATGGAAGGGCCTAACATTTGGATAGATCTTAGCCAACCTAGTTCAGCCTAGATCAGCTCAAATTGATCAGGAGCATATTGAATCAGTCAACCTGATTGGTTTTCACCTGTCTGATGTGGGGGCCAATCCCAATCCCTTCTTCCTTGCTTTCATGAAAGGTCTAACATTTGCAGGTGCCTCTGTGATAAACTATTGTATGTACCTGGCATTTGCAGAGATGTTGAGTGGGATCCCTCTCAGTGAAATGGTGCTTGCCTAGAACAAGTCTATCTTTTATAGAACCCTTTGATCAAGAACTCCCAAATAAATAGTCTCCAACGACACCTCAAGATCAAGAACTTCATGAGGGGATGTCCCTAGCAAGAAGCTCTATGAAAGGTTTTGCAAGGGAGAAATCCTGAGTGATCATTAAACCCCTATAGCTAGACAATCTTTTTGGGGTGCTCCTCCCTAGGACTAGATGGGGCATCATGGCACTGGAATTGAAACGTCATAGGCCTCATTGGTCAAACTCAAAAGCAATCATGTTGTGCTAGACTTAATAACATGCACACATCACATTTATATTCATGGACAACCCAAGGATATACATCCTTACATTATATGGATCTGTTAATTTACATATGCAAATATATCATGGACAACCCAAAAAAGTCATTTGGACCTCATAAAACATATAATATTATGAACTTGTTCTGGTAATTTTGTCATGTCATGTGTCTCGTTTTAATATTTCTTAGTAAATCGTCTGATACTATTATCCATCAGAAAATTACTAGGGTAACATGTCACAAGAAGACAACAACTTAAGAAACGGTATAAAGGAAAATACCTTTTGTTATTACTAGGCAACATCATATTGACATAACATTATCAGATGCTCTTAGACATGGGGCAAAATTATACACCAAGGCAAATGCCACATAGCTTCCATTAGCTTTAGTTTCACGTAACAATAAAAGCAATCTTATTTATCAAACATGGTTACATGAGAGAACATTATCCAATGCTATTAATTGAGTACCTGTAAAGAAGCCATTTGGACTGGTATTCACTTGTGGCTGCCAATTAATTGAGTACCACGGGAATCAATGATACGCAAAACTGTACTTTGCAATCTCAATAACGAAATGAGCTGATATTTCAGACACATGATGTACTGCTTCTCCTTGCAGGCTGCACACCCTACCCTGACAAAACAATGCAAAAATGGACCAACCATGTGTCATGCAAATGCTTGAGTTCCTCGTAAAAAATTCAAAACTGGTAATCCACAGCCAAAATTAAAGTTTCTGTTCAACAAATTTATTACCTCACCCGAAGGAGTAGATGGCACACCAAATATGAAACACACACCCTTGACGAATCAATATGAGGCATTAGCCCAACAATGTGAAATCAGCTTTCCCATGATCCAAGATACCTCTGCCAGCTAGAAGAGGCTTCACTTTCATTAGATGCCTAAGTCTAGCATCGACCCCGGATTCAATTCTTCTGCGTATATTGACAGGCAACATAGCCTCTCCAGCACCAATCAGAGTGTCATTGACTAGCTTATAAGTATGTTCCCTGGGGATTGTACCTCCATTCACCATCACCACAAGCAAATCCCTAGCTTCATTGACCCTTCCTCCTTCACAAAGAGCATGAATTATTGGGGTATAAGAACTTGATGTCGGTACGCCATGTCCCTTCGAAACCATCAACCTCATCATCTCAATAGCCTTATCCATCTCGTTGACGGCAGAGAAATACCTAATAAAAGAATTGTAGGTGACCCGATTCGGAGCGCATCCTTTAAGAAGCATATCGTCAAACAGTTCCAGTGCGCGTCCGATTCTATAGGTCTTACAGAGTCCATCAATCAAACAGTTGTAGGTGACAGTGTCTGGGACAAAGCCCCTAAAAAGCATATGCCGGAACATGTGGTTCGCTTCCCACAGACGCCTCCGGACAGCCTTCCGGCACCCCGTCTGCATGGCCCTCTTGCAATATGCAGCGATCAGGATGGTGTAGGTGTAGGTATCGGGAGGACACCGAGCGCCGGGCAACTCCATCTGCTCCAACAAGAACCGCGCTTTCTTCAGATTCCCGACACGGCACAGCGCGGTGATCATCACATTGTACGTCTGCACATCCGGCTTGCAGTGCAGCTGCTTCATACGGTAGAAAGCCGCCAGGGCCTCCCTCGCAAGGCCCTCCTCCCCGAGGACCTTGATGACGTCCGTCACGGTGGAGGTGCCCACGAGGTGCTGGTTCTCCCGGAGGAAGACCCACAGACAGGGGAGCGCATTGGCCCGGGCCAGGACGCGGGCCATCTCCCGGCAAGACCCCTCGTCGTGGGCGAAGCCGCAGGAGGACTCCACCCAGGAGTAAAACTCCATGGCCTTGGCCACCCCGAGCCGCACCCTGGCGGGGTCCCTGTACGCCGCGGGACCGCCGACGTGGAGGCCGAGCCGTGCGTCGCGGGCCTCCTGCCGGAGGTCCCGCTGTCGGAGAGGTGAGCGGTGGCGGGGGGTGACCCGCTGGCGGCCCATGGAGCGGGGGCTGAGGAAGAAGTGGCGGGGGACGGCGGCGAGGACGCAGCGGACGGCGTCGGAGGACCAGCCGTGGAAGCGCGGGGAGGGGAGGAGGGAGGGGCCGAAGGGGCGGCCGTGGATCATGGCGGCCACCACCTGGTGGACCAGCGCGACAAGGCGGGATTCCGCCATTGCTCGTGCTGGTTGGCGCGGTGGTCGCTTCAAGTTTTTTTAATAATTGCACACGTTACAAATAGTTGTACCCTCTTAATCAGGGTTTGACGGCCCGATCGACCCGATCGACCCGGTCTCGACCTGAGTCGGGTCAGGTCGCTCCCGTCTCGATCCGACCTAATCCGTCCCATTCTTTGTGGTTCAGATTTACATTGATGATATAGTGTTCCGTTCTACCAAATCTATTATATGTGAGGAATTTACAGATTTAATGACAACTAAATTTGAAATGAGTTTGATGGGTCAGCTGCAATACTTTTTAGGTCTTCAAATCACCCAAGGCAAGGAGGGCTGCTTCATAAATCAGGCAAAGTATTTCTCAGATCTGCTGAAAAAGTACAAAATGGAGAACTATAAGCCACTAAACACTCCAATGAGCACAAGCACAACACAGGATGCTGATCAGACAGGTAAATCTGTGGATGCAAAAAATTATTGAGGTATGATTGGCTCACTTCTCTATCTTACTACATCTAGACCTGATATCCAGTTTAGTGTATGTCTATGTGCAAGATTTCAAGCCGATCCTAGAGAATCCCACTTGAGTGCTGTCAAGCATATTTTTAGATACCTTGTTGGAAATCAATACTTAGGGATTTGGTATTCAACATCTTGTGTCTATACTCTTGTTTCTTATCCAAATGTTGACTATACTGGTTGCAAATTGGATAGGAAAAGTACTAGTGGCCATTGCCAATTCCTGGGAGGGTGTTTGGTGTCTTGGGCATCCAAGAAACAACACTCGGCTCCCTCTCTACTGTAGAGGCAGAATATGTCACTACAGGGAGTTGCAGTACCCAAGTGCTTTGGATAAAACACCAACTCTGAGATTACCTTGTTGATCTCCGGTGTGTCCTCATATTATGTGATAACACTAGTGCTATAAACATGGCAAAAAATCCAATCTAGCACTCTAGGACCAAACATATTGAAATCAGGCATCACTTCTTGCGTGTTGAGGTCAGTAAAAAGAAATTTCAATTAATATTTGTTGACATAGAAAATCAACTTGCAGATATAATCACCAAGCCTCTTAGCAATGATAGGTTTACTACCTTAAGAAGAGAGCTTGGTCTATGTAGACCTCATGATTCTGTTTGAATTATTGTTTAAATTGTTCTTGATGCTGTGCTCATTTGCTGTGATATCTGCCGACTTCTACGGGACGCTGGGGTCCGGGCTGAGCTCACCTGTGTCCCGGGCGAGGGCATCGAGCGTACTAGCTTCTGTGGGGCCACCTTCCCGGCCGAGCAAGCCCAAGCCGTAAGCCAGCGTCTCGGCCTGCAACCCCTCGAGCGTCCGGAGAAGCACGGGACGGTCACCAACGTCCTTCACATCATATTCGGCGCACTCATCATTCTGCTCCTGATCAAGGAGCCGGACGGCCTTGCGAGTCTAACCGGCAGGTTGGCCAGGCTGATTTCGACATCCCGGCCGACGAGGAGGACGCCATGACGGCGGCGGTCGAGCTCTACGGCTACGCCAGCGAGCTCTTCGCCAAGAAGCGGCTGGACCCCAGGGGTGACCTCATGAGCGCCCTCACCCAGGTGGAGATCGACGGCGAGCGGCTCTCGGAGATGGAGCTCGAGCTGTTCTTCCTGCTGCTCACCGTGGCCGGCAACGAGACCACCCGGAACCTGATGTCCGGGGCGATGCACGCCTTCTTCCAGCACCCCGACCAGTGGCGCCGGCTGCTCGACGACCGCTCGCTGCTCCCCACCGCGGTCGAGGAGATGCTGCGCTACGTCACCCCGGTGATGAACTTCCGGCGCACCGCCACCTGCGACCTGGAGCTGCGGGGCGTGCCCATCGCCGAGGACGACAAGATCGTCTTCTTCCACGCCTCGGCCAACCGGGACGAGGACGTGTTCGACCGGCCCGACGTGTTCGACGTGGGCCGCGACCCGAACCCGCACGTCGCCTTCGGGGGCGGGGGGCCGCACTTCTGCCTGGGCGCCAACCTGGCCCGCATGGAGATCCAGGTGATGTACGAGCACCTGCTGGACCGGCTGCCCGACATCCACCAGGCCGGCGAGGTCCAGCGCCTGCAGTCCCAGTTCATCAACGGCGTCAAGCACCTGCCCGTGGCCTTCACGCCCTCGGCGCCGGTCGGCGCCGGCTGAGCCCGGTCCCGACCCGGTCCCCACCCGACCCCTCCTCGACCCGGACATGATTGGAGCCGTCGACCGTGGCGACCTGCATGCCGGCATCCCGGAACATCAGTGCGGTGGCCGGCAGCCGGGTGCCGTTGGCGCCCGCGGGCAGCGGGAAGCGGACATTGGCATAGGCGCCGGGCTGCAGTGCGCGGTCGGCATTGTCGGTGCCGAACTGGATCAGCACGGTGCCGGTGGAGCTGGCCACGGCGCCGGCATTGGCCACCAGGGTCGCCTTGAAGACGCGGTTGGGAAATTGCGGCACCGTGAAAGTGACCTGCATGTCGGGGCGCACATAGGACGCGTAATTCTGCGGCAGCCGCACATAGATGCGCATCCGGTTCTGGTCGGAAACCGTGAACAAGGCGGTCGAGGTGGGCGTGCCCACTGTCACCAGATTGCCAACATCCACCGTGCGGGTGGTCACGGTGCCGTCAAAGGGCGCAATGATGCGGGTATAGGCCAGATTGATCGCGGCCTGGGAAACCGCGGCGCGGTCAGCGTCCACCACGCCGGCGTCGGACGTGACGGTGGCGGCTTGCGTGGCCAGCTGCTGCTGGGAAATCGCGTTCTGCGCGGCCAGGGTCTGATAGCGGACCAGATCGACCTTGGCGTTGGCCAGGGTGGCGCTGTCGCGCGCCAGGGCGCCCTTGGCCTGTTCCAGCGCCGCCTGATAGGTGCGCGGATCGATCTGCGCCAGAAGGTCGTTCTTCTTCACCTTGGCGCCGATGTCGAAATACCATTTCTGCAGATAGCCGCTGACCTGGGCATAGATCGGGGCGTTGATGAAGGCCTCCACATCGCCGGGCAGGGTCAGCACGCCGCCGGTCTTGGCTTTGGCTAACGTGATGAGCTGGACGGTCGGCACCGCCTGATCATCGGTCCATTGCGCCGTGTTGTGGCTTTTCCACATCCGCCAGCCGATGCCCAGCACCGCGATGACGATGGCGAGGACGACCGCGATCCGGCCCCAGCGTTTCAGACCGGGGGGCGTGGTGTGACGGCGCAGCTCGTCCGGCGCGGGATTATACACTAAAATCTCAGCTTGTTTTCAACTTTATTAGGATGATAGAATAATCTTCCAGATTCCTCACATGAAAAATTAAGTTCATCACCGAAAGGTTCTCAAAAGGCTTACATTTAAAAAACTCTTAAAGAACTCCTTATCCAGTGTGCTACCCTTGTCTTTATTGGGCTTTGCTTTCTGTGCTACAAGTACTCGGACTGCATCTTCTGAACCGTTTATCTCCTTAGTGTAGCCATCCTATCACCATAATTTGGAATGTCAATTTACAGACGACAGGGTATGAAAGTCATGTTTCTTAATTGCACTAATAAAAGCATGTTACAAAGAGTAGAACAGAGACTGCAAGTAGACAGATTATAACTATGTATCAGTCAAAACTTTAACAGTTAAGGATGTAGAAACTCTGAAGGTAATAGAATTGCTCTCAGTTTTAGAATATGCAGTGCATGGCACAGAAGCTCTATACTTTTGCTACAGTGTCACTCAAAGTAAAATAAACTACCTCACATTTTCCTTTCTCAGCTCTATTATCTGGAAAACAAAATGGATCTTTAAGCCCCATCTGAACATGACCACTGTGGACACCACCTTCTTGCAAGTCAAATTTCGGACTTGCACGGCCATCAAATAATGGATTTGAGCCATCGTATACGCCATATGGTTTATTTGAAGTAACTACCATTATGTTGATATATTCCATCTCTGCAAATTCATTTTCGCCACTACTGCCTCGCCCATTTAGCATAATTGATACAGCAACACCAGAAGTGAAGGAGTCCCACATGAAATAACTCTGCAAAAGGTTCCCAAGAATCAACAAACCTAGCAAACTTGAATAAAAATGGAAAAAGAATAAATAAGCAAAAAAAAACTAAATATACTAGGATAAGTAATATACGAAGAACGCTCACGACCAACGTCAACCTAATAAATAACACAGTAGTCACTACACACGTACAATACCTACAAACAATATACCATACAACTACAACTACGTACAAAACACGACATTGAACAAATGGATGATGCTGCCCGGCATGGTGACGGTGCCGACGATCGCCACGCGCGCCATCTCGTTCAGCGGGAGGATGGCGTTCTCCACCGTGGACAGACGCTTCTCCCGCTGGAACGGGGAGTAGGTCGCCTCCGGCGGCTCGATGTCGTCGAAGATGAGCAGGTCGGGGCGCTGGTCGCCCATCTTCATGCCCAGCGACGTCGAATCGATGCCCTTCGCTACAAATGTGAACTGGCTGCGGGTGTGCAGCATGTTCTGGTTGTCGGCGACGGTCCGGCCGGTGTGCCGCCGGGCCGGGTTGCAGAAGTCGGGGAAGTCCGCCCGCAACAACGCATTGTCGGCCTGCTCAGCCTTGAAGGTGGCGAGGTGCAGCTCAGCCTGGGCGCCCGAGTCGGCGAACGCCGCCGCGAAGCGCACGTGCCCGAACGCGCCCGCCCACATGGGCAGGATCAGGAACCACCACGTGCTCTTGCCGCAGGACCGGGGCGCGACGAACGCCCGGCGGTCCTGGCGCTGGCCCCGGCTCGGGCCGATCCAGCGCCGGGCGGCGCGCACCCACAGGAAGTGCGCGTCCGCGAAGCTGATCTCCCCTTCGCTGTTGCGCAGGTGCTTGCGCAGGTAGATGAGGGCGAACAGCATCGGATCGTGCTTGCACAGCACCTTGCGGCCCTCGGCGTTGCCGAGCAGCCGGGGGTCGAACTTGGCGAGGTACGAGTCGAGATCGAAGTTGGCTGAGGTGGTCTGCGGGTCGTACGGGTCGTCCGACCAGGCCAGTTCGCCGTGCTCGTCGAGGAACCTCCGCCAGGCCCGATCGGTGACGGTCGGCTCGGCGGTCGTCGTCACAGGTCGGGGTCCTCGTTCGCGGCGTCGATGACGGCCTGCTCGCGCATGACGGCGTCGATCTGGTCGAAGCCGGCGACAGCATCCGTATCAAAATGGGTGTTAACGCCCTTAATATCCACATATATCCCTGCGCGCCCCGCCAAAGAAGCCGACCCCATCGTAGCATAGACCCTCGCCGTGGGGTCGCGGTAGCCGCGCTCATCCAGAGCCTCGCCCTCGACAGCCGCGAATCGCTCACCGCACTGCTCACAGGTGAGCACGTTGGTCACGGTGGACAGTCTGCTGTAGATGAAGCGGCTCGGGTGCCTACGTAGGGCCACTCCGACCATCGTGAAGAGGTTGCCGCCACACGGGCACATCAGGGTCGGCCACCGTTCGTGCCGCCGCCACCTCATTCCCATTCCTCCTGCCAGCCGTCGTGACCCCGCCACACCGACGCCAGAGCGCGGAGAGTGGGGCAGGGGAAGTCGTGCGCCGAACAGACGGAGCAGACCCCGGGTGCCTTCTCGGCGTGCAGCTCCACCACCGCCCGCAGCGCCTCGACCTGGGCGAGCACGCGGGCAGGGCGATACGCAGGCTCACACGAACCCACCACCGCAACGCGCTCCGCCTCCGCCTGCCACTCGTCCAGCCGCGCCACAATCCACGCCGCCAGACCAGTCGACTGCGCCGTCGTCACGACAGCCGCCGTGAGCGCAGATCATCCACGATCGTCTCGGTGACCGCGCTGTCCCTGGTGCTCATGGCCTCGGTCGCGCTGCTCGTGCTCGCGCACGGAGTGACGATCTACCTCGCACGCAAGCGCATCCCGCAGCCGGGGCGAGTGCTTCGCGCCTGGGCGTTCGGTGCTCTCGGTGCTGCCGTGCTCTCGTTCCCGATCGACCGGCTCACGGTCAGCCAGACCGGGCAGCTTCCGTTCGGACCGCTGACACTCACGAACACGCTGAACACGCTGGTGTTCGAGCAGTACTTCTCCGGCGCGACACCGACGGTCGGCCGTGGTGTGCCGATTCCGCCGACCAGTCTCTGGGCGATCGGGGTCATCTTGGCGGCGACGCTGGGCTGGATGATGATCATCGCCCCGGTGATCTGGCGCTACTTCCGGCCGCTTCCGTCCCGGCGCGCACCGCTCGGATTCCTCGGCATCGTCGTCCCGTGGATCGCCGTCCCTACGATCCTCGTACTGCTGTATCGCCGAGCTGGAGAAAAAGCTCGCCGACCAGCGTTCATACTACATCGAGAAGGTGCGGCAGCAGCTCGGAGATGATCCAGTTGGACATAGGTACGATAGCCACGTCCTAGGCGATGGATATGGGCCGCGCTGTCCATACGCTGCTGTTGTCGGAAGACGGCTTCCGCGATGACTATGTGACCCGGCCGGAAACCTATCCCGACGCCAAGACTGGCGAGTTCAAGCCGTGGAACGGCAACGCGACCGTCTGCAAGGAATGGCTGGCGGCTCGCAAGGCAGAAGGCAAGACGGTGCTCCTGCCCGGTCAGGTGGCCGATATCCAGGGCATGGCTGAGCGGCTGTCGAAAAACCAGGTCGCCGTGGATCTTCTGCGCGGCCGCATCGAGCGGTCCATCGTCACCCACGACAAACCGACCGGCGCATGGGTCAAGGCGCGGCCTGACAGCATCCCCGCCGATACGGTCATCGCTGACCTGAAGACGTGTACGGATGCATCGCAGTTGGCCGTCGGCCGCTCGATCATGAATTTCGGCTACCTCCAGCAGATGGCGCTGGCGATGACCAGCCTTGAGGCGGTCGGCCAGAAACAGGTCAAGGATGCGGTCCTGCTCTTTGTCGAGACGACCTACCCCTACGCCTTCAACATCAAGCCGCTCGACAATGGCGACCTCTACACGGCCATGCGCCAGAACCGGCGCGCGCTGAACATCTTCGCCGAGTGCCTGAAGGCCGGCGAATGGCCGAGCTATCCGGACTCCACCTTCACCTGGTCGGCGCCGAAGTGGTGGTCCGACCGGCACGAGAACGACCCATCCCTTCCCGAAATCCAGAAGGATCGCGCAGCGTGAACGAGATCGCTACCCGCCCCGAATACAAGCCGCAGCTTCAGGCCGGCGGCGCCATCGGCTCAATCGTGCCGCAGAACATCGACGAGGCTTTCCGGCTCTCCCAGGCCATCCATCAGGCCGGCATGTCGCCGTACGGCATCGACACTCCGCAGAAGGTCATGATCGCGAGTAAGCAGTTCAGCAAACATGGCCGAGCCGCAGAAATATATAAATCCTTTACGTGGGTACGCTTATGATTCTTTTAATCTTGATGCTTTGTTGCGGCTGGCCAAAGTACAAAACCACAGGATAGTTTTACCCGGTGGTGCAAGCTATGGTGTTTTGGTCATTCCGGGTTCACATCCCATGTCGCCCGACAGTAGCTCAATGTCGCCGGAGGCCATAGAAAAAATACAGCGATTAATAAACGACGGGGCAACGGTTATTATGGCTGCAAATCCGCAACATACTCCGGGCCTGGGCGATGATAATGTGGTTAAAGCAACTGCCGCTCAACTCTTCAATGAGTCAAACGGAAAAGGAAAATTAATTAGAGGGGCATGGAACGAGGAAGACCTTAGTAGCTTAGGTATCACAAGGGATGTGATTGCAACCGATTCCACAGGTTCATTTGCTCATAATATAGGATGGAACCATCGGGCAGGAAATAATTTTGACAGCTATTTCATCTCCAACCAAGATCCGAATGAACGCACCGTTACGCTATCCTTACGGGTAAGTGGCAAAGTTCCCGAATTATGGGATCCGCTTACCGGTGAAGTAAAATTAGCAGGCGATTGGAAAATAATAAATGGCCGCACTATCCTGCCTGTAAAGCTGGATGCCAGTGGTTCTGTATTTGTTGTATTTAGAAAGCCTGCCGGCAAATTATCTGCAAAAACATATAATAATTGGTCTAAAGAAAGATCGCTGATGACATTAAATAAGCCGTGGTCAGTTAAGTTTGACAAAGCCTTCGGCGGCTCGGCGGAACCTGTAATTTTTAATATGTTAACAGATTGGAGCCAAAACACTGCTGATGATATAAAGTATTACTCCGGTACGGCACTTTATTCGCAATCTTTTACTTGGCAGCAAAAAAGCGGCAAAGATGCATGGCTCAGCTTAGGCAGAATTTATAACCTGGCCGAAGTATATGTAAACGGAATTTATTGCGGTACAGCGTGGACAAATCCATACCGGGTCATCTCCTCGCCAGGACTAAGGGCCCTGCGGCCCCTTCCTAAATTACTAATTGTTTGATCTACATTTGTAGGGGGTTATTTTTGACGATTATGATGGCCGTATCGTTCAGACCGCTTGTTGTTGCTAGCCATGTTGCCCATGGCTATTTGGCGAGGTCGACCCAATTCAGAAGCTTCCCACCCATCGTCGGCTTTCCCAACTTCTTGGGAGTCACGTTCGTGGAGTTCCTGAACATCCGGGAGGTGGAACTGGCCGTCGTTGCAGAGGCGGCCCCGACTGAAGCTACTACGGTGGGCTGCTATGCTCACCATATTCATTCCCCTGCTCCCGTCAACTGAAAGCGTACCCCGGTTGCTAGGAGTGTGACCAAGAAAAATGCCAGCACGCTACGTAGTCGGCTCTCCACCTCAGGCAAATCAATACTCATTGGAGGCATCCGTATTTTTCTGAATGGTCAACAGGCCAAAATCACACCCAATGGGGCAATTCCAACTGTGCCGGTATACAAATCCTTCCAAGTGCTGGCCCAAGGGAAGCTGGACCATTGCAGGTCCAAATCGAAGGGAGGATTGGCCCCTCAGCCAATCAGACTTAAGCAAATCTAGGGGCCCAAGTAGCCGCGGGCCCCGGCTTCAAGAAGAGAAGAAGAAACAGAAGAGAAGGTTAGGGTGTTGACCCAAGCTTCCCGTAGACCAGCTCTCCGGCCCCGCACTCATCAGGCCGAGACTCACCCACGTAACAAAGAAACCAGGCAAGGCCACTGCCCCCATAAATTTTTGACATCGGGCAACGTGCCACGAGTTGTCATCTGCCCTGCTAAAGGGTGAAGTTATATTATTCGAGTTGTCCGGGGGCACTCCCACAACCTCGCCAGCATCGCTCTAGGGATGTAGCAACCCTTAGAAGCTACAAATGTTACGAGTAAAGGCCGGGAGGGATAGGCCACAATACTCTCCTACAATATGATTGGGGTGACCAGCTGTTGTAGGTCTCCTCCCCCAAATCATGATGAGGCGGCACAAGTCCATGCTGAAGAAATAGATGCAGGCCTGGTCACGATGGTTGTAAATGTAATCAACACCAGAGATGACGGTGGGAGAGCATCCATGTCGTCTGAAGAAATTCCAGCTGAAGAAAGAGATGTCCCCCTCAACCCCTCCATGCATGATCCTGCGATGCTGATGCTGTTGCAAGAATATCAATAGGAGATTTAAATATCGAAGAAACAACTAAATGAAAAGAATGCACTGGTGTCTACTGCCAAGCACCCTGAAGTTCCTCCCAAGACACCGGGAAACTATGGCCAAATCATCGGAGCTTTGCCACAGGCAACCGCAGCTTAGCCGGTGCCTAGCTACACAGGGGGCACTCCCTCCCAGCAGCCACATATCACTACAACGCAACCCCCAGTTCTTCCATACCAAGGGATTGTTGTTACACCTCAAGCAACGATGGCGACACCGCAGACACAGCAATCCCACCCTCGCCTAGGTCCGGTCGACCAAGTGTTGGTGAATAAAATGATGATAGATCAAATGATCGAAAGGAAGCTGGCCGATAGGGGCAATGATGACCATGCCACTTTTGATGTGTATAAGGTGCATTACCATGTCCATCACGCGGCGAAAAGGCTACCTCCCGGCATTACCAAACCACTGACGCTCAATAAGTTCAACGGACAAGGTTTGCCAAAAGAACATATAGCTTACTACATCAACATAATGGGTGATCTAGCGGCCGATGAGTCCTACCTACTCAAGTTCTTTGGGTCCTCCCTCACAGGACTCGCTTTCAAGTGGTACTCAAATTTACTGGTCGGATCTATCAATGATTGGCCAGACATGCAGTAAAAATTTCGGGAACAGTTTCACGTTGCTGAAAGAGACATAACCATGGTCGAATTATATGCTTCTAAGCAAATGAATGATGAAACTATTTTGGAATATATTAAAAGATGGCGGAACCTCAGCATGAGATGCAAGCGGCTGTCACACCAGGAAGATGCAGTGCAAATCTGCAAACAAAACTTGAAGCAGGGGATCCTTGAAAAGATGATCGGAATGGAAATCAAGTCCTTCGACCGATTGAACAATGTGGTGGCGGAGATCAAGGCCTTCCTCTCCTCTACCCCTACGGCTTCAAGCCAGAAGACCAAATCAACCGATAAACGACCAGCGCCTGAGGAGGTTCATACGACCGACTTCAAGGCATTCAAGCGGCAGAAGAATAAAGATAAAGGGGTCACCAACCCTCCTCTGGCCAAGCCTACTGAACGACAAGAAGGGCCTTCTTTGCGAGCCAAAATGATTAAGTCTTACTCCTTCCCTAAAGATAGGACCCGGCTCTTATTTTAATGGGCCACCAGATATAACAAGGTCACTCTGCCAGATTCAAAGAGACCGGGAGACATTAGAAGAAAAGATGACCCCCGATTTTGGCCATATCACCAAATGCTTGGGGCACTCCATTGGAGACTGCTATGTATTTAAAGACATTGTCTAAAGTATGATCAAGAGGGGAGAGCTCCAGATGGGCAAATCCAGAGTGGATCCTCCATGCCCTCACGAGCTTCCTGACTTCAAGAAAGCTGTTAACATGGTGTCTGTACACCGACAATTGCAAGATGACCTATCGTGGGGTCACATGCTGACTGCGGATGGGAAGAAGAAAAAGAAGTCAAGAAATAGGAAAAGAGGCATTGCTCTCTCTTGCAACACATTTTCGGCCTTACCCAACACAAGCTGAACGACTGAAGAAGAAGATGATGAAGAGATATGCTTTATGCCGACCAAGGCGAATCAACCCGAAGCTTCCACCTCCCGCCATGCAAATCAGCCCCGAGAGGAGTGGGAGCACTCTTTGCTACCTGATTAAGAAGTATGCCATCAGACTCCCTCACGTATGGGCGTAGGGGCAAGAATATCAAACTCTCAGAGACTGAACATGTCTGATCACGGCTCCAGGGGAATTCGAGTCGGGGGTAGCATCCCTAGTTCCCGCCAACTTGAGCTCACTCTGATAATGGAGCTACGCCAAGAACTAGAAATAATGAAGAGAAAAATGGGAGAAATGGGTTTAAACCCACTCAGCCCCCACCCGGATCTAATAGCTCTGGCAGTAATGAATAAGCCAAGTGAGAAGCGAACTGGTGAAACGTGACGGCCGCGCATGATCTCTCGGAAGGGGGGCTGGCCGTGGCGCTCGCCGAGATGGCGCTGGCCTCCGGCATCGGCGCGCAGCTGCATTTCCGCACGCACGATCTGCCCATGCATGGCTTTCTTTTCGGCGAGGACCAGAGCCGCTATCTCCTCACGGCGAGCCCGGAAAAAGCCGATCAGATCAGCGCTTCAGCGCTGCAAAAAGGCATCTGCTGCCTGATCATCGGCACGACGGGGGGCGATGCGTTGACCATTCCGGGTGAGACCGCCATATATATAGCTGACCTGAAGGAGCGGCACGAACAATGGCTGCCGCACTTCATGCAGGGCGGCCACGGCTAAAGCCTTTGCCTATGCCTCAAGAGTCTTCGAAAATAGGATGATGTTCATGCCCATGGCGGCACAGGAAATCGAGCGGCTGATTAAAACAGGCATCCCGGACGCGCAGATCGAGATCACTGATCTCGCCGGCGACAACAATCATTTTGCCGCGGTCGTGATTTCCTCCGAATTCGCCGGCAAATCGAAGCTTCAGCAACACCAGCTCGTTTACAAAGCCCTGGGCGGCAATATGGGCGAGGCGTTGCATGTGCAGAGCAATCTGGAAGCCGCTGCAGAAAGCTATGGTCAAGCACTGTCGTTGCAACCGGACCATGTCGAGGTGCTGAACAATATTGGCATCGTGCTCAAGGATCAGGGCCGCTTGGACCAGGCTATCCTGTATTACCAGCGCGCACTCAAAAAAATCGGCAATAAACCGGATCTAGAAGATGCTTCCGTGTTTGAGTCCTAGCGATCTTGTAGCGTTAGTCAACCAGTCCCTGGACCTAACTCTGCCAATAATAGAGGTTGAAGGCGAAGTTACGGAATACCGCCCGAGCCGCAAGAACTGGGTATTTTTCGACATAGCCGACGATACGGCCAAAGTTAAATGCTTCGGACTTGAGTACATGCTACCAGCACCACTGGAAAACGGCATGAAGGTCAAGATAGTAGCCACACCGCGCCTGCATACGCTGCCCAGCTCAGCGTGGTCAACCTCTTTCGCGACGATATCGTATTCGTGACCACGGCCGAGGGCGATCTTTATATGCTGCCGCTAAAGGCGGAAATGGATGAGTTCCGATTCGAGAAGATGGATAAGAACAAAACTCTCAAAGGCTTCCTTTCGGTCGGAATGCTAACCGGCCGCCGCAACTTCGGTATCTCGCCCGACGGCAAGCTGCTGGAGTTCAAATCCGTCGAGGAGCGTAAGCCCGTTCCCGGCCTCGAGAATCGGAAATTCCGGAAGATCCTGGGCGCTTTCCGCTGGTCCCCCCGACTGAACGGGCTGTAGCGGCTAGGGATGTCGCGCTCGAAGCGCCGGCAAAGCCGGCTGCTTTGAGCAGCTCGGCTAGGGCTGCCTTGCCGTCGAATTGCCTAAATCCATCGCCATGGCGAGCGCGATCTTCGCGAACACCAAAGAGTGCCGGAAGCTCGACTGCGGGCCGATCACGTCCTGGGTCCGGTCCAGGTCGGTGTTCGGCGGGCCGTGCCGGTAGCCGGCGCCCACGGGGGTGCCGCCGCCGTGCGGGCCGAACTCGCCGACCAGCGGGGCGAGCATCTCTGAGGTGATGCGCTTCCAGTACGCCTTGCCGTGCGGGCCAGAGGCGCGACGGGCGAACGCCTGCGCCTGCAACCCCGCATCGACCGTGGCCGGCGCGAGGCTGGTGACTTCCACCGCGCCCCTGCTGTCATGGAAGACCTGCTCCCAGCCCTCCGGCTTGATGATCATCAGCTGCTCGCCGCTCTGCTGGGCTTGAGCCAGCGGCGCCAGGGAAAGCAGAGCCGTCAAAATCAATTTCTTCATGATCATTTCCGTCCTGTCATGGCGTGGCGCGCCACCTTCTTCATCACCGTGGGCAGAGCCTGGCCGTGGAAGTCGCTCGGTTGGCACCACACGCCTTCGGCACGGCCTTCCGTCCTACCCACCGCCACGGCGATCTGCAAATGAAAATGGGTGAAAGTGTGCGACACCAGATCGGGCAGCGGCGACGAGGTCATGGCGACTTTACCGACCGCCGACGACGCGCTCAACGCCGCCGCCCAGATGCAAAAGCAGATCACCCTGCATCCCTCGCTCAAGGTCGAGGAGCAGACGGTCGCCATCCGGATCGGATGCAACTTCGGACCGGTGGTGCTCGAGAACCGGGACATTTTCGGGTCGGCGGTGCATACCGCGAACCGCATGACCAGCCAGGCCAAGGCCGGGCAGATCATCACCACCGCGGCGACGGTGGAGCGGCTTTCTCCGGAGTGGCGGGCGTCCTGCCGCCAGATCGACCTGGCGACCATGAAGGGCCAGGACAATGCCATCGCGCTCTACGAAGTGCTGTGGCAGTCCGAAGACGTGACCAGCATGGTGCCGGCGATCGCCATGAACGCGCGGCCGGTGCGGTTGCTGCGCCTGCGGCTGCGGGCCAACGACCGGGACCTGGTGATCGATGACCAGCACTCGAGCGTGACCATCGGCCGCGCCGAGGACAACGATGTGGTCATCAAGGGAAACCTGATCTCGCGGCTGCACGCCCGTATCGAGATCAACCGCAACAAGTTCGTGCTCATCGACCAGAGCACCAACGGCACCTTCGTGCAGACTGCGCAGGGCGAGGAGGCGTTCGTGCGTCGCGACAGCCTGCAGATCAAGGGCGAGGGCACGATCGGCCTGGGACGGCTGCCGGAACAGGATTCGCCGCAGACCATCCGCTTCGTCTGCGAGGAGAGCTGAGCGGGGGGCGCTTGCGGGGCTGCGATCGTTGCGGCGGCCGCTGCCTCGGACTGTATCAGCCCAGCCGTGCCTCCAATTCCCCCAACTGCGCCACCAGCTCCGCGGGCAGGCGGCTGCCGTACTGCTCGAAGTAGGCGCGCAGCTGGGCCGCTTCCTGCTTCCAGGCGGCCGGGTCCACGGTGAGCAGGGCGTCGATGGCCTCGTCGCTCACGTTCAGGCCCTTCCTGTCGATGTCCTGCGGCCGCGGCAGGCGGCCGATTGCGGTGTCCGTCGCCCCCACATTGGCCGGGCCCCGGTCGCTTGCCCGCCGCATGCAATTGCTCGACGAGGCCGGGAAGGAACCATTCTTCGACCGAGTCCGGCGTCGTCCTGACGATCTGATCGAATTCTTCGCGTGAACCGGCAACCTTTTCGACCAGCGCCGTGCCGGTATCCAGCCAGTAGATGGCCCCACCTGTCGCTTCGAGGAATATCCCTGCAACCATCGAGCAGAGCACCGGCTTCCAGGGTTCGGGGATCAGCCAGGCCCAAGCCTGTGCGGCCTCGTCGGCGATATCCGGATCGATCTGGAAAGCAATGTCGTGCCAGGTGATGCTCATCTCGGCGTCTCCATCCACTTCCCTAGCGCCTTCTGCTCCGCCGCCGTCAGGGCGAGGCCGAGCTTGGTGCGGCGCCAGAGGATGTCTTCGGCGGTTTGCGCCCATTCGTGGGCGATCAGGTAGCGGACCTCGGCTTCGTAGAGGCCGGCGCCGAAGTGGCGGCCCATGTCCTTGAGGCTTTCGACGCCGTCGAGCAGGCGGTCGAGGCGGGTGCCGTAGGCGCGGGCGAGGCGGTCGAGCAGGGGGGCGGGGAGCCATTCGCCCAGTTGCGCCAGCCACTCGTTGAAGCCGGGGGTGATCTGGCCGCCGGGGAGTGGCGAGGTGGCGGTGAACTTGAGGCCGGGGACGCGCAAGCGGTCCAGCGCCTCGGTGGCCAGGGCGCGGGCGGTGGTGAGCTTGCCGCCGAAGACGGAGAGCAATTTCGCGCCGGGGGCGGAGTCCAGTTCGAGGCGGTAGTCGCGGGTCACCTTGCTCGCGTTCGCCGCGCCGTCGTCATAGAGGGCGCGCACGCCGGCATAGGACCAGCGGACCTCGGCGGGGGCGATCTGGCGCTCGAAATATCGGTTCGCGGCGTTGATCGATACGGTGAGCTTGGGGTAGAGCGCCTCGAAGTCCGGCAACACGGGCGCGATGATCTGGGAGCAGAACGATACCGAGGCCGTGCGCATGCGTGATGTGATGCTCACTGAGTTCAGCGCGCGCCGCGCCGCCAGCACCCAGCAGCACCGCAGCCTTGCCGTCCAGGCCCCCGCATTTTTCCCGCAATGACGCGGCCAGTCCGCCCGCATCGGTGTTGCGCGCGAAAATCCGTCCGTCGTCGCCGAACACCAGAAGGTTGGCCGCGCCCGCCGCCCGCGCCGCCGCGTCGCAATCATGGGCGATGGCGAAGGCCGCTTCCTTGTGCGGCACGGTGACATTGACGCCGCGAAAACCCGCCAGCCGCACCCCGTCGATCACGCGGGTGAAATCTTCCACCCGCGCCGCCAGCGGCACCATCGCCCCGTCCAGGCCCAGTTCGTCCAGCCAGTAGCCGTGCAGCAGCGGCGACAGTGAATGGGCCACCGGCCAGCCGATGATGCCGGCGAGCTTTGCTTTGCCTGTCAGTGTCACGGTTCCAGCACGCCTTCCCTGCGCAGCTCGGCCAGGACCGGCAACAGCGGCAGGCCCAGCACAGAAAAATAATCGCCGTCCACTTTATCGAAAAGCTGCGCCCCGCGCCCCTCATAATGGTAGCAGCCCACCGAGGACAGGATCGCCGGGCCTTCCAGCGCCAGGTAATGGTCCAGGAATTTGCGGCTGAGGCTGCGCATGAGCATGCGGCAGGGACTGGCATGCGTCCACAGCAGGTCGCCGTCGCGCGCCAGGGCCGCGGCCGAAACCAGCAAATGTTCCTTGGCCGACAGCTTGTGCAACAGGGCCCGGGCTTCTTCCATGCTGGCGCAATTGCTGATGAAGGCGCCGCCAAAGCCGATCACACTGTCGCCGCCCAGAACCAGCCGGCCGGGATGGCGGCGGGAGACCGCTAGCGCCTTCTGGCCTGCCAGTTCGGACGCCACCTGCACCGCATCGGCGCCGCGCTCGACCATGGCGCGCATCAGTTCGACTTCGTCCAGGTCGGCCGGATCGGCGGTAAAAGCCACGCCGGCCGCCGTCAGGAGTTTCTTGCGGCTGGCGCTACCGGATGCCAGCACCAGGCTCACGAGGTGGTTTCGTTCCGTTTTTGTGAACGACGAGACATGGGCGCGGCAATTTAGAAACCGACCAAATTTTTCCATCCGTCACCGCCGTGCCTTCGACGAACGCCCATTGTCCGGCGCGATAACCGGACGCTTTGCCTTCGGCGTCCTTCACATTTTTGGCGGCAAAAAAATCGCCGTTCACAACGAGATCAAAATGTTCGCGCGCGGCGATTTGAGTCGGCGGCATCAACGTTGTCTGCCATTGGCCGTCGCCGTCGGGATCAGCGCCGCCGGGCGAAACACGCACATGGATTTTTGGATCGTTCAAATCAATTTGAGCGACGAACAGACGCGTCGGCGGATTCGTCCGCGTTTCCGAGTAATAAATGATGCCGGGCGAAAGCTGATTCGTGGCGGAAAATTCCGCGCGCGCGGAAAAATTTCCCATGCAAATCAACACCGCGACAAAAAACAAAACGGATTTTTTCAAGCACATAAATTTACCCCTTGTTTGACCGCGCATGAATTTGGCGGGTTACAAAATTAAATTCCATTCGTGACAACACGCGAAATTCCTGTCATGGATTTCCGCGTGCGACAGATTTGGGTCACGTTGATTTTTGCCGCCATTTTCCTGATGGGAATCTGGCTCGGCTTCAAATTGACGCGTCTGGCCAAAGGCGGCGGTCCGCGCGTGGAAAACACCACATCGGTCGTGCAACAGATTCAAACGCTGTCCGATTTGGTCACGGTCAAATATGTTGTGGAAAAAGTCGTCATTCTCGATTCGCCGCCGACCAGCACGCTCGGGCAATTTGTGCAGGGCGAAAACCGCCTGTTGCTGCTCGCACATGGCGTCGTCAAAGCGGGAATAGATCTGAAAAAATTAAAAGCGGGAGACGTTCAAATTTCTGGCCAAACCATTTCGCTCAAATTGCCGTCCGCTCAAATCACCGACGCGTATCTGGACGAAAAACAGACGCGGGTGATTGATTCGCAACGCGGATTTTTGCGCGATTACGACAAGGATTTATACAAGGCCCGGCACACGCATGGCCGGCTTTGCATTGCGGAAGATCGCGCGGATGTCGAGGCGGCCGGTGGGTTGAGAACCGTGGCTCGGCCTCGCAACCTCCGGTCGCGGCGGGCGAGGGCGGCCCGTCCCGCCCCCGCGAAGCCGGCGGCAAGCCGCTGGCGCGATGCGGAAAGCGGGAGAGGCGCGGTCCATGGCGGTGCGGCCCTCAGCAGGTGACGTCCTTGCCTTGGCTGCCGAAGATGCTCATGCGCTCCTCGGTGGTGGTCTTGGTGATGCCGGCCGAGGCGTAGTGGAACTGGAGGGCGCGGCGGCGGCGGCCGGAGAAGTTGTGTGGCGTGCCGTGGGGGAGGAGGCCGTCGAAGAGGAGCAGGCCGCCTGGCTGGAGGGGAGCGGCGACGGATTTTTTGCCCAGGATGGCGGTGTCGCAGATCTGCCAGTCGCGGCGCTTGAAGTGGACGATGGGCTCGCGGTGCAGGCCGGGGAGGAGTTGCATACATCCGTTTTCGACGGTGGCTTCGTCGAGGGCGATCCAGACGCCGACGACGGGCGTGCCGAGGGGGTAGTCGAAGTAGGCGTGGTCCTGGTGCCAGGGTTTCTCGCGGCCGAGCGCGGGCGGCTTGAGGAGCGCCATGTCCTGGAACATGAGCGGGGCGCGTCCGCCGAGGAGCGTCGTGATCACGCCGAGGAGCCGCGGGTGGTGCGAGAGGGCCTTGAGGCGGGGGTCTTCATCGACGAACCAGGCGAGCTTGCGGACGGCGTCCTGGCGCTGTTCGGCGTCGAGGGTGGCGAGTTTCTCGCGGGCGGCGGCCTCGAACTGGAGGATGCCTTTGAAATCGGGCTTTCCGCCCATGATGAGATGCATCAGGCCGGCGAGGGCGTCGCGCACCTCGGCTGGGGTGAAGGCTTGGCGGACGGCAAGATAGCCGTGTTCGCGGTAGAAGGCGATCTCGCGGGGGCCGATGTCGGCGAGCGTCTCGACGCCGTGGGCGGTGGAGGCGGGCTGGTAGAGAGCGGGGTCATGCAGCTCGCAGCGCTATTACTTGATCGACGCCAGGGTTTTCTGAGCGTCGGCTGCATCGGGTCCCTTCAGGTTGAGGCTGAGGGCCTTCTGCAGTTCGGTACGCGCCCGGTCTTTGTCGCCGGATCCCATGAGAGCCATACCGAGGTGATAGCGGAAGTCGGCATTCTCCGGAGCGCGGCGCACCGCGTCTTCGGCGAACGAGACCGACACCTTGTAGTTGCCCTTCTTGTACTGAATCCAGGCCAGGGTATCGTTCACGGCGTTCATCTCCGGCGCAATCTGCTTGGCCTGCGTTGCCAGACTCAAAGCCATGTCGAGATTGTCGCCCTGCTGGGCATAGACCCAGGCCAGGTTGTTGGCCGCGATAGGATCGTGAGCATTCTGCGACAAGGCTGTCTGGAAGTACTTGCCGGCATTCTTCAGATCGCCCTTGGAAAGATAGATGTCGCCCACGCCGTTGTTAAGTGTGGTGGACGAGGGCTGAATGGCCAAGGCCTTCTGCAAAGCGTCCAGTGCCTGATCGGGCTTGCCCTCGGACTGGTAGATCTGCCCCATGTGCAGATACGCGGCGGCGTTCTTGGGATCGATCTGCAGCGCCTTCTGGTACTGTGCCAGAGCCAGGTCCCATTTCTTGGTTGTGGCTAGCGCACCAGCGTAGATGAACAACGCAGGCACGCGTTGCGGATTGGCAGCGACATACTGTTGCGCCAGGGCCACAGCCTTGGGCGCCTGATTGGTGTTGAACAGCATGGCAATGTAGCTGGCCCAGGCGTTGTCAAACGTCGGACCCAGCTTAATCGCCTGCTGGAACATGTGTTCGGCCTGGGCGTAGTCCTTCTTGCCCTGGTACGCGTAGGCGAAGTTGATGTAGACGGAAGGATCGTTGGGCGCGGCTTTCTGCACTTCCTTCAGCTCGTCGATGGCCTTGTCGTAGTCCTTGCTGCCGAGATCGATGGTGGCGATCAGGAAGCGCGCGCTGGGATTGTTGTCATTCAGCTTCTGCAGCTTGGTCGCATACTCCATCGCGATCACGACGCTTGTGGAGCTTGGACGTCAGGACGATGCCGCAGCGATGCTGTCGCATCTGAATGCGATCTTGAAGAGCACGCTGGCGCGGGACACTCCGGAGAAGGTGCCGTTGTCGCAGGAGCTTGAGATCGTCGAAAACTATCTGGCGATTGAGCAGGTGCGGTTTGCGGAAGGTCACGGGCAGACTCCAGTCGCGACAGGGACGGTGCCCCGGATATCGAGGCAGGAATCCCGCACTCTAAACGTGCCGCCGTTCGCAGTCAGCGGGCCGAAGGTCATGGTTCACCGTGGGGCGGGGCGGCTTGCTGCCATAGCCGTGCCAGGGGGCCATCGCAGGTCGATTCGGTGGCCACGCCAATGCTGCAGTGCAAATCGTGGCGTGCGAGCAGTGGCGCCAGATCGGCGCGGATCTCGCAGGCTACGTCCAGGGCCGCCTCGGCGTCGGTATGCGCCAGCCACAGCACGAAGCCCTCGGCGCCGCAGCCTACGAAGATACGGACTACCAAGTTTCGCTCGACCTCAGCGAAATCGCCCAAGGCCGCTCCATCGCCCTACCGAAGCTCTCACCCCAAAGAGGAAATCCGGATCTCGTGGCCAGAGGCGGCGACGACGGCGGCATTGCAAAGGTAAATCTCGGAGTCCGGGCTGCCCATGCGCCCCGGCACGTTCAACGTGCCCGTCGAGACTGCCCGCTGTCCCGGCGACATGACGGCGATGCGGCCGAAGCAATAGTCGCAGCTCGGGCTCGAGGTGAAAGCGCCGGCTTCGACGAGATCCGTGATCAGGCCTTCGGCGGCGGCGCGCGCCATGATCTCCTGCGAAGTCGGGATGACATGCAGGGCGAAGCCGTCCTTGACGCGCCGGCCCTTGAGGATTTGCGCGGCGATGCGCAGGTCTTCGAGCCGCCCGCTCGCGCAACTGCCGAGATAGCCGGCGTCGATGGCGACCCCGAGATGCTCGGACAGGTTTCGGGTATTGGAAGGGTTGGGCGGCAGGACGACGATCGGCTCGCGGTCCTGGTGGCCGGCGCGGCGGCCAGCTTCCTGGTCAGGCGCGGCAGCAGCACCATCACGGCGGCAAGGCCGAGAGCGGAGCCCACGGGATATCTTTTTACGAAATCCAAAGATTCACGATAGGCGTCGCCTGAGTAGCCTTTAACTTTTTGGCCGATATCGGATGCCACGGCTTTCAAATCGGTATCGGCGAGGCTCTTCAGCTCGGAAACGCCGCGATCCACAACCGAATGGGCTTTGCCGGCCCACTTTTCGCCTTGTTTCTCTGCGTTGTTCGCCCACTTTTCACCTTGTTTTTCCGAGTTGTTCATTGCTTGTTGCATGGTTAGTCTCCTTATTGAGGGTTAGTTAAATTTGGTTGGATTGCCCGCGATTGCTGTCGCGGCCGCCGCGGTTGAAGCCGAGGTCGGATCTTTCGGTGCCTTCAAAATTCATTTCATCCTCGTCTTCGGAGGCGTCGTCCAAGCTTGCTTCGTCGGAATCGTCGATATCTTCAATGTCCTCGATATCTTCGTCTTCTTCTTCCCGCTC
The DNA here is from genome assembly GCA_024336825.1 of Amorphophallus titanum. Classification (NCBI taxonomy): domain Eukaryota; kingdom Viridiplantae; phylum Streptophyta; class Magnoliopsida; order Alismatales; family Araceae; genus Amorphophallus; species Amorphophallus titanum. The sequence continues at coordinate 2,267,842 of JANBPO010008917.1, forward strand.
GCTGGCCGAGAAACTACGGTTGTTCCCGCTGTTCGCGCCGGCGCCGCGCATGGTCTCACGACCTTCGCGAGTTTCCTCGGTTCGACCACCTTGGCCCTGGGGGTTTTTGTTTTGGTTCTCTTGATTTCTTTCGATATTGTTCATGCTGACTCCTTGGTTAGCGTTCGCTTTTAGTGCTTGGTATTTTCGTCTGTGCCTTTTCCGAATCTGGCGATCACGTCGTTGATTTTTTTGCGGGCTTCTTCCTGATCGAGGCCGAGAATGCCGAGGCCGCGCTCAAGCTCTGCAACCGCACCAGTTATATTCTCTATGCCGCCACCTCATCGGTGGTGAGTCCGGGCTCGACCACCCATGGCTGGGTCCGCGTCGCGCCGGGCGACTGCCAGACCGCGCTGCCGGAAAAGCTCACTGCCCAAGCCTATCTGGTCTATGCCCGTTCTTCGCTGGCCTATTCCGGGCCGCAGCGTGCCTGGGGCGGAAATATCAAACATCATTTCCTTAGAGATGCTGTAAATAAAAAGGAAATTGAATTAAGTTTCATTGAATCTGAAAGGCAGATTGCTGACATTTTTACTAAGCCCCTTGGAAATGAAAAATTCAAATTCTTTAGACGTGAACTGGGGTTATGTAAATTTCAGCAGACTGATTGACCATTTTGCTCTTTCTTAAAAATCATTTCTGAAATTCATGGCGAAGCCAGTCTGCATATCTGAGGGAACCAGGGATAAGAGGGAAACTTAAGTAAGAGAATGGGAACTCCCCAATGGTACAGCCCAGCAAGTGAGCCACCATCATAAGACGTCTTTCCTCCATATTCACCCCTATTAGAAGTCTTTTACTGAAATTAACTTTCAGACCGGTGACCTTCTTCAATAGTTCCAACAAGAGCCTATCCATAGAAGAGTGTTGCTCACCCTCATCATGGAACAAAATGGTATCATCCGCATACTGAAAGTGAGTAAAAGTGGGACCATCTTTGACCAATTGGAAACTTCTAATCAGTCCAGCAATCTCAACCTTCTATCACACCCTGCTCACGACACTAGCTACAAGCACAAAAATGAGGAGACAAAAGGTCACCTTGACGCAGCCCCTGAATGCTATGGAAGCAAGAGACCATCTTTCCATTAAAAAGAATTACAAATGAAGTTGAAGCGATAGAACCTCTAACCCAACCAATCCATCTGTCACCAAAGCCCACTCTATCCAAGACATCAAAGAGACATTGCCAGCTCACTCTGTCATAAGCCTTCTCAAAGTCCAACTTCAAGACCACCCCTCTCCTTTTCTATTGCTTCATAGCAAAAAGACACTCATGCGCTACCAAGAAGTTATCCAAAATATGTCTACCTCTGATGAAGACACCCTGTAAGTGACTGACCAAAGTATCCATCACAGAGACTAACCTCCTTGTTAACACCTTGGTGATGATCTTGTAGGTACCATTGAGCAAGCTGATGGGCCTAAAGTTTCGAAAATCTTGAGCACCCGCCTTCTATCATTCTAAGGGCAACACCCATAAATAAGATAAGGTGGGGGATTTCATCACCCTTTCCTTAGCCCAAAAATCACAATGTCATTTATGTTTGCATCACCTAGGCCCTAATTAAAACTCAGTAAACATTGGCCTTAGGATCATACTTTGATTGTTGTATAATTTGAGTTTAACCTCTTATGAAAACCGGTGTCTAAGGCAAGACGGTCAACGGCAAACGCCATAAGCGGGACAGTGGTTTGGCATAATTAGGTCCCTACGAAAGTAGGGGGAACCTCCCACTTCCCCACCCCTTACCTGGCTGGTGGACATATTGAGGTTAAACCTAAGTTGTACTTTAATCACTTTATGAAACCACACTGGTAGATTAGGACTCATCTAGGTCATTAGGAGAATTTGCTTGATAACTTGTTTGTGTTTGCCTAAATATAAAACAAAAAAATATCATAAAATAAAAACAAAAGAGTCATCCTCTTCTCTTCTCTTTTCTCTTCTCTTCTTTCTTCTCTTCTCTCTCTTCGTCTTGGTTGAGTTAAAATCAAAACAAAAAAATATTTAAATAAACAAAATCATCAGAAAAAGATTTTTCTCTCATCTGTCCTAGTTTATGCAAGGTAGGAGATCTCTTCACCCACCTTTGTTAGGACCGATAGACGAGATTGAGAGGTTAGTGCATTCCAGCATTCACCATAAACCTAACCTCATGGCAGACCAAAATCAAAATCAAAATCAAATCCAACAAGCGGCTCCCAAACAAATGAAGGATTATTTCATTCCAAATCAATATCAACCTTCATTTTTCACTCAAGCACCACAAAGCCAAGCAGCCCAATATGAAATCAAGTCCAGCACTATTCAGATGTTGCCATCCTTCTATGGCAATACCAATGAGGATCCCTATAGGCATCTGGATGAGTTCCTCCAGATATGTTCAACTGTGAAAATTTCCAACTTTTCCGATGATGCTCTCAGATTGACCCTTTTCCCATTTTCCCTTAAAGATAAAGCCAAGTATTGGTCGGTGATCGCGCGGGTCTGACCAAGCGCGTTCACCGGTGAACGCGCTCCACCCGGAGAGCGCGTTCATACGGGCCCCTCCGAGTGACCCCCGGTGGCTGGTCTTCAGCCCGTTGGGCCTCCTATGGCCCGTGTGTGCCTTGGACTCCCCGTGCTTACCGTGACTGTGTTTTGGGAGTCCGGATGAGTCGTTTTGCCTCGACTAGCATCTCCGTAGGCTGGAGGGTCCGGGTAACCCTCCTGTGCGTGGGATCATGTCGTGTAGGCCTCCGGTCGACCCGGTTGTGACCCGGTGGTCGACCTTAGGTCTCCTAAGTGGTCTGGACATCTCGTGAGTACCGGGGTCCCGTTCCGGAGATGTCCGGAGGCGTCGTGTGCCTCGTTTTTACGTGCCCGTGGCTGGGGCAGGGTCCGGGGTGACCCTACGAGTACCGTGCTTTTGTGTTATCCGATGGTCTTCTCGTTTCCCGTGACCGTTTAAGCGTTCAGTGGTCGTGCTGAGGGGCCTTGGGTCCCTTAGACGGTCGCGCTAGGAGGTCCTAGCGCGACAGAGTTGGTCGCGCTATAGGGTCCGAGCGCGACCTGGATGGTCGCGCTATGGGGCCCGAGCGCGACCCGGGCGACAGTGTTGGTCGCGCTGTAGGGTCCGAGCGCGACCTGGATGGTCGCGCTGCGGGGCCCGAGCGCGACCTGGCCGACCAGGCCGACCAGGATGGTCGCGCTTGGAGGCCCGAGCGCGACCATGACCCAGTGGTCGACTTCCGGTCTGCGTGTGTCCCGGACACCTTGGGGTTCCGTGGCCGGTTTGAGGTAACCGTGGATTTCCCCGTCATCGTGGTTTGGACCTAGGGGTTAGGCCCGATCGACAGCTGAGTGCTGTCAGGCGCAACGGTCTTGGCTTCGAGTCCTATGACTCAAGGACCGTTGAGTTAATAGGGTTAGTGGACTGTCCCGAGTCAGGTGGCGTCGAGTCGCCTGTTACTTCGTGTTACCCGCGCTGCGTGCGTGTGTGGTTCCTTGAAGTCGACTGTATGAACTTCCCTAGGCTCGGGCCTTCTATCAGTTGCTTTGGCCTTTTGGCTTGCAGCAGTAAGGGCAGAGGAACCACTGGAGAGGAAGGCTTCGATCTCTGCCATGACATTGTTTAATCGGTCAAAAGACCTTATTTCAATTCCGATCATCTTTTCGAGGATCTCCCGCCTCAAGTTTTATTTGCATATTTGCACTGCATCTTCTTGATGTAACGGCCATCTGCACCTCATATTGAGGTTCCGCCATCTTTTAATATGCTCCAAGACTGTTTCATCATCCTTCTGCTTGGAGGCATACAGTTCGGCCATGGTGACCTCTCTTTCAGCAATGTGGAACCATTCAAGGAACTTCCATTGCATATCCGGCCAATCACTAATAGATCCGACCAGTAGACTTGAATACCATTCGAAGGCATGGCCCGTGAGGGTGGCCCCGAAGAACTTCAGTTGGTAGGATTCTTCCGTGGCTAGGTCACCCATCACGTTGATATAGTCTGCTATATGTTCTTTCGGCGAGCCTTGCCCATTGAATTAATCAAACTTCGGTGGCTTACTGATGCTAGCGGGTAGTTTCTTGAAAGCATGGTGAACCGGATATGGCACCATGTAAACATCGAATGAGGCCTGATCACCATCGCCCCTATTAGTCAGCTTCTCTCCAATCATTTGTTCTACTATTAATTTGTTCATCATCGCCGGGTCAACTGGCCTTGGACATAGCCGAGCTTGCTGCATCTATGGGATCATTGGCGCTGTTGCTTGAGGTGCATCTGCAATCCCCAAATGATGAGGAGCAGGCTACGGTAGTGGGGTCATGCCCCCAATGTAATTAGGAGCCAGTTGAGAGGCCGTCTGTGGACGCACTTTTTCTTATTTATTTCTTTTTATTTAAGTTTTGTTGTTGGGAATGGAGTTTTCCCGATTTATTGAGTGCGTGGGCGTGCCAGTCACCGAGGTGACGATTTATTCGGGCTCCGCAGAGCCCATGGTGCGCTCGATCATGGGTCGACACTTTTCCTGACAGAGGAAAAGTTCAGTAAAATGTATTGAAACACCACAATACATGCATTCAAGGTTCCAATATCAACCATTTGAGCACATGTGACATAGTTACCCATATACAAACCATATTTCAACCCAAATCAATCCATTCACCATGAAAACCCATTAGACATCTTTCAACCCCATTCAAGTACAATTAAATGGCATGCATGAGGGGTTTTAAAACTTCAAATCAAATCAGATCTTGCATGAAAGAATGGGAATCAAAATGAGCATGATTCAATATGAACTACAATTATCAAATGACAAATTAGTAGCCAATTAACCCAGATTTTGCAAAGTAGATTGGGAATTAGAATGAGCATGATGCATCATGAAGCTCAATAAACAAAGGACACTTAAGTAACCAAATAGACCCCAAGTCCAAGATACATGAAACAACCCAAAAGCCATATCAATGCATTAAGACCAAGATAACCATAGGAATGCAATGAAGGTAGGCTCTTACCAAGTCTTGGAGGATTTGAGAACTTAAATGAACATGCACTTAGTGCTAGCAAAATACTCAAGACAATCTGATAGCATTCTAACTAAATGCTCAACTGCATTAGCATATTTTGCACAACCTGCATGTTCATATATTGAAATGCAATGACCCCAGTCCATTTCAATGAAACCAAATTTAGCCAACTGTAGATCAAATACATAGGTAACGAATCTTACCATGGATGCAGTGGATTGAGGGCAGAAATACCATGGAGTCAGATGAATTGATAGCAGATAGAACCCTATACATTCTGGAAGTTTAGGTTCATATAGAACTTGAATTAAGGCATTTGAATTCCAGTTCAAGGATATTTAATAATGGCCATTCATGTGACAGCATAAAAGGAAATTCAAGTAGCCCACACAATAGGTCCATGACCAAATCAAGACTATCAAAATCAGTCCAAAAATATCCAAGTTCAGACTTTGATTAAAGCAAAAGTTCCAGATAGAGTCCACTCAATCAGATTGCGAGCTTGTGTGATTAATGAATTGTGTGAGTTCATATTGTTTTGGACTGAACTTGCACTCATCGATTGGCTCGTTGATTTGGCTAGCTATGGTTTTGGTTTTACATACATATGTGTTGATTGTTTATGAGTGCGTCTACGCATGGTCGCAGACGCGTGGACGCAGTTGATCATTGCATCTATATTTTAGTTCTGGATGGGGCACTGCGTCAACGCCCTGTGCACAATGCGTCAACGCAGTAGCTCTTCCAGCAAGCTCTAAGCTTCTGGATGGGCCACTGCGTCAACGCCCTGTGCACGCTACGCCAACACAGCAGCTCTTCCAGCTAGCTCAAAGGCTCTGGCTGGCCACTGCATCAATGCATGCGTATGCTGCGTCAACGTAGTCTTCCAACCAGCGAGTAAGGCTTCTAGCTGGGCCACGACGTCAATGCATGTGTATGCTGCATCTACACAGCAGTTCATCCAGTAGGCCTGCACCGACGCTTGTGTACGTGCGTCGACACTTGTGTACCTACATCGATGCTTGTGTACCTGCATCGACGCTTGTGTACACTGCATCAACGCTTGTGTACACTGCGTCAACGCTTGTGTATGCTGCGTCTACACAGTGCTTCTTCCAGCACGCTTTTAGCTTCTAGGTGGCCAGTGCATCAACGCACTGCCCCAGTGCGTTAATGCATCAGCTTATCGCCTTGGGAGTTTTGCTTCTGGAATGCCTATGGAATGCCCCTGTGCGTCAACGCACTGAGTAGGCAGGGTTAATGCAGCCTCTTGGCTGGGTTAACGCTGCTTGCTGGGTGAGTCAACGCAGCCTCCTGGCTAGGTTGACGCTGCCCATGGATGGGTTAACGTCGTGAGCCATGGGTTGGCCCTATGGCTTGCCCTGTTCCAAATCGGGTTTTGCGAACCAGGTTTAATCAGATCGGAATGTCTTAAGATCTTTACTAAACTACCCCCCATTGATCCCTATTCACTTATGAACATATTAGGGTGGTTTTGCTAGGGTTTCCTTTTGACCCCTGAAATTCTGTCCACTGCCCAGTCGAGTTTCCAGAACCCCACCCCCGTAATTTTCTTCCCCACTTAACCTCCTCCAAATATCTTCCTATTTTTACTGGAGGTTCTGTCCAGCATAGCCCATCCCCCATAAATATTTCGTGAGATTTAGACCATCCTAGAATTTTGTAAAATTCCTGCAATTTCTAATTTTCTATCATTCCACTGTCATCCAGACCCGACCCCTGTCCACTGTAAAAGACATAAAAATTCTAAATCTCCATATTTCCAAAATATAAAAATACTCTCATCTTCCTAGCTTCTAGATCTACAACTTTGATGAAGAACTTACTTTCTGAATCTACTACCTTATCATCGGTCAATGCCAGTTCTCAGAGAACTACCATTCTACCCTGGGATTCTAGAATTAGTCAAGTAGCAGCTAATAAATTCGGCTAAGGCCAGATCAGCACAGATCCGGCCCATATCGTTGGCCCTAAGTTGAATATCTTTAAAAGGGCTTTCCAACGCCACTGACGCCGCGTCGATCCGACATTGTATTTGGTCACAACGCCCATTCTCGTCGGACTGCGCGCTGTAGAACAGCAGGTTCAGTCCGTGGTCAACGACCACCGGGCATCCACGAAGCGACCGCCTCGCCTTCCGTGAGGCCAGCCAGCGCGCCTCCGTCCCCGGGACCACCCAACCAGGCACCATCGACATAGCGGTACCTCTCTGGTCCCACACGGACTCATCAGCCAGCAAGCGGGTCCCACGGCCACGAGTTCGAGTGTCGCCGAAGCAACATAAGAAGCCGCCCGTTAACCCAAGATCGGTCCTCCCGGGTCCCACAGTTGTAGCCCTTTACCTCCCTGCGTGGAGTGAACAGAGACATACATTGCTGTAATTAACGTTTACTTGTTGTTAACCGGGAGACACCGACTTGGCCAGGATCGCCTTCCCCACGCCCCGAGCGTGGAGGTACACTCGGCCCCACTTGTAGTTAGTTTCCCGCTTTCTTAGTATAATCGTTAGATGCTTGCTTAGGCCCGTGCTTAGATCTGTTCGATCTATTTCTCCATAAGTCTAGAATTGATTTCATTCCGCTGCATTTAATTTCTAATTTGGGGAAATAGTTAAATCTGCTGGGACTGGCATTATCAGCAGTAGATCTTTCATTAGAGATAAAATTTTTTAAAGGGCGATTCATTCACCCCCCCTCTGAATCCATAGCACCGTGTACCCCAACAAATCGGCCAGGACTCCCTTCATGAGAGTTCTTCCTCTTCGAGGCGCCAACGAACCAGAGGTGGCCCTGCCTTCTTTCGACAATGTCTCCGCCCGAGGCGTCCATTTTTCCTCGATCGCGCCAGATCCAGAACTCTCTATTTGCCCAGGATAGACTGCCACCTAGTCGGCCCCGATAGTCCATCCTCCACTCAGTTTCAGGCCGAGTAGTCTTCTAAAAAGTTGTGACTTTCGACGATTCAAAGCCAACCCAAGTGGTTTCATCTTGTTCTGACATCAGCACAGAAGATTCCACGATGGCCATCATCGACCTGTCCTACTGTTCACCCAGGAACCTGATGCCGACCATTTCGGTGACCACGATTGGCGAGGTGATCTGACGGCTGCCATCTTTTGAGGGATTGTAGTGCTCTCTATCTGCTATGCCCACGAGTTGGTCCCGTCATTTTTGGAGTTCTACAATGAGCGCACCTGTCGACGTACCACGATCGCGCCATTCAGTCCTGCAAGGCAGAACTGCGTAGGCCATCGGCTGTGACCTCCTCCACCTTCCAGCGACATCGGCTCGACATCGAACTTTCAGGCATCCTTCGACATTCCCCTGGCTTCGTCCAGGCATTGACAGCACCTTGATTGGACGTCGGAGCTAGGCATATGCTATGGAACAAGCAAGCGTAGATCGGTAGTTTGGTTTCCCATTCCTTTGTTCCCCCCTCCTGCGTGAGGGTAGTGCATGTAATGGTTTGCCCATCCCCGTGATCCCCTCCCTGTGTGGAGTGTAGTAATTGTAATAGCTCGTGCGAGGTTTCCCCTTCAATTTGGACAAGGCTGCTCTCCATGGAGGGGATAGGGTCCGGAGGGACATTTGTCTTCATGTGGCTAAGTGGGTGGGCTACCTCTTCTGAGGCCAATGGGGTGGGAAGGTTTTCCGAGGGTGGGGTGATGGTAGTCAGTGTGGGGTGCACCCGGGTTGGAGAACAAGGAGGGGACTCCGACAGATGGGAGCGTATAAGGTTATTGAATTCAAAGGCTCCTGGAAGGTGTGGCGGATACACTAGGCAAGTCTGACATGATGGGTCAATGTTGACATTCCTTTCATCTAACCATTTCTTGCATAGGATTATGCAGGGGCCCGCTAAAGTGCCAATTTGGCACCAAGCTCCATCACAGTATCTGGTCTTCCCAAACCATTTACTGAATTCACCGAAGACTTGGTCTCCGTTGTGCACAATTTATCCGGTCCTAGAAAGAGAGGCAACGATATCAGAGGATATTAATTATCGAGCTCCAAGTCAATGAACTCAATTTTCGTGGACTTTCCATTAGGTAGGTATGCAATGGATATGATGGGAAGTGGGATCGCTTGGTCCGTACACTTAATGTCATCGGAAGGTGGATAGTGCATAGGGTGACCCGAAGGTGATTCTAATACAATCGCGCCCATGGACTAGACTCGTAGAGACAAGTCTAAAACTTGCTCTAATACCACTTGATGTGACACCACTAGGGAGAAATGCAGTAAATAGACAATGGCCCTCAGACCTACCACGCAAACACTATCAACCAAAGAGTGAGGTCCACGAAAGTGGCCGAACCACCATTGCTCACACATGAACCTGGGTGACTCAGTGATGCCGAGTGGAGGTGGTGGATCAGGTCCCTAGCTGGTAGAGTGCCGGCAGGGCTTAGGTGTCCCTCCCAAGGGTACAAAGCCCATAATTCAAGGGCTGGTCGGGTGCCAATTGGGGCACTAGGTCCCTCTCTCACACAACCCACGGTGACCACGCGAAGCTAGGGGCTCCGGGATCGGTTGGGCATTCCATGAATGACTGTTCTTTGATGACATATGATGATGCAAAAGCCCAAAAGTTGTGGAAAGCACCCATCAAAAGTGCTTCTAACCATGCAGGACCCAAGACTGTTTGGGTACCTGCCCGTGCAAAATAGCTTGATATCTTGCAGGAGTGCCTTGGAGCTGAAAAATAATGTGGGGTAAATAAACCAAGGCACCAAAAAATGGCAAAACCCCATTCTTGCTTTGCTCAGGTAACATTCGTGCCTTTCATGTTGTTCAGTTGAAAACGCATATCTTGTTAAATATGATTAGTCAAAGGCTTCTTGCATACATGGTCCTTCATCTGCTGTGACATTTGATTGTGCACATAGAGAAGTCTATAAACTGCATAAGCATTGTATTACTCTTGAAAAACCAAAAAAAAAGAGAGAAGGGGAGGTAACTCACAGCATCTAGACAGGGGGAGTGTCTTAAGATTCATCTGTCTTTCTCAATCTGAACCCCTCATGTCTGTCATCTGAAATTGTGTGTCTAAGATGTTTACATATCATGTAAATCAGTCTGTGGTTAATTAAATCTTCTAAAAATTTGAATTGCACATAATATTTATGGTAATCTCTCTGTGACTGAATTACATGTTTGTTTCATGAGCATTCCCCAAGACACAATAGACGTGTGTATGTGGCACTTGAGTGATCATCTCATACTGCATCTTGTCAGGGGGAGCATTTAATGACTTTGAGCTGAATAAAGGTTGACTTCATCCATTTAGAATGTAATGTGCATTGCACGTAGACAAAAGGGGGCCAATCATAGTCATTCAAGTCACATCTCGATTGCTAGTTCATTCATGCAGACAAGGGAAGTCTTTACTTTTTGATAGGAGAAGTATCTGTGTCACTCACTGTTTATTGCTCTCCTACTCTATTGATACTCCTCATTATTTCTGTACTGTCATCTCTCTCAGCACATTCACTCATATCTATCTCTTGATTTCATGTCTTGATATGTCATTGCACTACCTGTGAAGGTACTCGCTCACTCCCACGGTGATCACTCGGAAGTCCGGGACTTGCGAGATCGGGCACTCTCTCTCACCGGCCAGCATAGCTAAGAGCTAATATTGAATGAAAAGCACTGTAAATAGAGCAAGGGAAGAGTGCTTACTCGACCGGTTTGAAGAAATCGGTCCCGGTCGGGGACGTGGTCGCACGGGGAAGCGTGGGGCTTGCCCACGCCACGGCGAGGAAGCTTCAACCTGCTCAAGGATTACACCACTATGCCTCACACAGGAGGGGGATCTTTGGGTGGGGGTTAAATGATTACAACAAAAACTACCTCCGCACAGGGAGGGGCCTTCAGCCGGCCAAGCGGGGAGGGGGAAGATGAAGACGCGAACTTCACGCAACGTCAGAGTCAAATCTGTCCCCTCTCAAAAATAAAGGACAGATGGTCGATGCAGGAATTCTTGTGGGCGCTCCCGGACTCCTTTAGCAGTAGGACCAGTGCCAAAACTTCATGGATTGGCCCAGAAGGATGCTGTAATTTTGGTAGGGGATGGGGACGTCGTCACTTGTTGTGGTGGAGCTGGAAGCAGGGACTCTATTCTCTGGCTCAGACTATCTCAGCACCGCAGCTTCTAGAAGATGAAGCCACCACGAACAGTCCTGAACTCCAAATTGTGCACGGTTGGTGGCGATGGAACCGTTGATGAGCTGCCTTCGAAACAAGACCCATGGGGGTGCTAGCTGATGTCAGAGCAGATCGCAGCAGCCCGAACACTGATAGGGTGTCAGTTCTGTCCTGGGGAGGATAGAACTGCGCACTCTAGGGAGAAAAGAAAGAAGAAATCACTCCGGTGGATGAATGGAGCTCCGCTTCTTGGAGGAGGAGGGAGACTCACAGATGAAGGTCTCAATTGAACGCCGCCTCCAGATCTTCAGATGGGCCGACGTGGCAACTTCTGCAATTAGTCTCTAGAAGCTGAGCAGGACCCTTCTGCGCAGTTAGAGTAGATCGCCTCTCCTGGACAGCCACGAGCTCAGCATCGATGATGTGGCCTCGTCCCGCTGACGACGGCGTCTCTCCTCCTCCTCGTTCCTCCGCAGACCGGAGGAACCTATAAGGTAATTCCTGGCCGAGAGCCCGTGGCCGTGGCTGCCACTCGGAGTAGCTCGGCTGCAGCTCCGACTCACCTCGCGGAGCCCCTCCACCATGCCCTCTAGGCGGGCGACCTGGAGACGGGCCTGCTCGGCCTCCGCGTGGTAGCGCTCCACGTCTGGGCCACTGGCTCTACTCTGTGCCAGCTCGCCTCGAACCCGCGCTAGCTCTGCCTGAGTTTGCTCGAGCTCCGCCTGGTAGGTATCCGCCTCAGCTGCACGGGCTCAAAGGACCCCCGCCTCCATGACACCCAGACGAGTGTGCTCCATCTCGCTTAAGAGGCGCGCTGCCTCCTCCATCTCCTGAGTCCTCTCCTCTAGCTCGCCCCGGAGGATCGTCAGCTCAGTCGCCTGCATGCATGTAGCAATGGTCAGTAACAGTATATAATAATCATAAATTGACCAAGGAGAGTTTAGAAGTGTACCCTCTCAGCAAGCGCCGCCTCGGCTGCCTCGGCTCTCTCCACCGCACCTCGCAGCTAGGTGTCCTGCTCTGCCCGGTGGGCTGGAACCTCCCTGGAAGAAGAAGGGGCATCAGCCCCGTGCCGTTGTGTCTTCTCGCCTCGCTGCATCCAAGAATTCAGAGGTCAGTCAGGTCATAGATTAAGCATATTAAGAGTTGCATAAGTCAAAGTCTTACCAGTAAGGCCAGTGCCTGGCGGGCCTCATCCCGCTCTGCGATGGTGGAGTGGAGCAACCCCTGGAGCTCGGCGATCCGGCCTGCTGGGTCAATCTGCATTTAGAAAGGAAGTGTCAGTACATCGCTGCATATAGGTTGCAATTAAGAATAGTCTCAGAGCTTAGAAGTCGTACCGGTCGGCGGGCACCCCGGAACACCTGGTCCCGGTAGTGCTGGGCGTACGCTGTGTAGTACGCGCTGTCGCTCGCCGCACGGGCAGTAAATTTCAGCTACCTTGTTGACGTCGATTTTCGGCATGGAACTTTGTTCGTTGCCGACACACGAAAAGGCACGCCTTCCCGGAGGCGACAACAAAACATGGATCCAGTTCTACACGCCCAGCGCGACGACGAGGTTTTCGACGTGGTCAACAACCATGACGAAGTCGTGGGCCAGGCCACGCGCCGCGAGGTGCACACCAGGCGCCTGCTGCACCGCGCGGTGCACGCGTTCGTCTTCGGTTCGGATGGGCGGGTGTTTTTGCAAAAACGCTCGATGCTCAAAGACACCTCGCCGGGCTGCTGGTCGCCGTCGTGCTCGGGGCACCTTGACAGCGGCGAGGGCTACGACGCCGCCGTGGCGCGCGAGCTGGACGAGGAGATCGGCCTCGCGGTGACGGACGCCAACCACCCCGAATTCCTTTTCAAGCTCGATGCCGAGTGGGGCACGGGCTGGGAGTTCGTGCAGGTTTACCGCCTGCGCGACGACGGGCCGTTCACGCTGCATCCGGCGGAGGTCGAGCGCGGCGACTGGTTCACGCTGGACGAGGTGACGCGCGGCATCGCGGAGCGTCCTGCGGACTTCACGCGGGCGTTCAAGCACATCTGGCCGCGCGTGCTGGCGGCGCTGTGAGGGGAATGGTTTAACGCAAAGATGCGAAGGGCGGACGCAAAGTTCGCAAAGAAAGGCAAAGTCGACGCCTTGCGTGCCCGATACCGTTTAAAACTCGATGCCTTGCTTTGCGCTTCTTCGCGTCTTCGCTTGGCGCCTTTGCTTTAAAAAAACCTACCGTCTGCTCGGGCCGGGGCGGTTGACGCGCGGGGCGATGGGCTTCTTGTCGCGCAACGATTCGATTGCGGCGAACTGCTTCGTCGTGATCAGGCGGCGCGGGACGCGGCGCGAGGCCTCCTCGATGAGCTTGTCCCAATCGGTCTCGCTCGGGTGGTGGATTTCCCACTGCGTGTGGTGGCCCTGCTTGCGCGTCCACTCGGAGTTGCCGCCGTGGATGCGCACGCAATTCATTTCTTCTTGACTGCGCCCCTGCAACTCCGATCGGGGTGACAGTCTTTCTTCAACCTTCGGCTGATAAGCCAACCTTGACATATGTACAGCCGCATATTCGGCTTTGGAATATCTAAAAATGTCGGCCTGTCTGGCACAGGCCCTAGGTCTCTTTTGTGCAGCGACAGAGACCGGATCTCTTGTTCTTGTCTCTTCTTTCTTCTCAGATCTCCTGCTCCCACCTTCGTAGTGACTGGCAGCAGCAAACATCCTCCCCGGTCGGGAATCCATCCTTCCGACCAGTGGGTAGTCAGTGGCAACACATTCCTTTCTTTTCCATCTCTTGCCCCCTGCTCCGAGGCGGGCCATAGAAACATCTTTTCCTTGTTTCTTCCCATCTCTCCTTCCCCCTATTCCAGGGCGGACAGCAGCATCTTCGGCTTGAGCTGGAGCCCAGCTCTGTATTTTCTTTGGCCTCTATACCTGTTTGAACTTAGTCGGTCGCGGTGCCAGTGGTTCTCTTTCTTTCATCTCCATCTCGGCCCTCCTAGTGGTCAGCACTCGGAATCTACTGTCAGTCAGAATTGCCAGAACGGTCACGTCCGGCCTGATGTCTCTTGGGCGGCCGTTGAGGTTGACCCTGATGCTCCCAATCAGCATGGTCTTCCTAGAGTTTGATAATCGGCAGTTCACAGCAACGAACCGACCTCTTCTGTCAGCTCCCCTTCCTTTCCTGGCAGTGGATGGGGCGGCATTCTTCCTCACCTCGTGGTGGACGAGGCATAAGGCGACTATGGGGGTAGCCCTTGTCGTTCGGTTCTTCCTTGAACCGGTAGCATTTGTCACGGTCTTAGCGGCAACCTTCGACATCTGGTCCTCAACCTTCAGCAGGTCGACAAAGATCAGGCCCAGGCAGTTGGGCAGCCCAACGGCAGGGGGCATGGACCCGAACACGACGGGCACCGCCAGGTAGCCCTCGCGGACATGAGCATCGACTACTTGTTGGCCGAAGTGAAGGGAAGCGAATCCACAAGGTGACTTAGTCTGTTAGTGCCATTGTCAACACTTATGGTAGTTGCTCCACTTGGAGATGATTGAAGTGAACTAACAACACATTTGGCATCTGACCAACTGCCACTTGATATTCAACACCATACTCCTTCGGATGCGAATTGATAGCCTCTTTTGTCCATGTGATGCAAATGTTTTTCAAAAATAGTGTACCAATATCCTCACTCGGTGCAATGCCACAGTTCGTTCCATGTATAATCAGATTATGTAATTCTGATATTGCCCTACTGCCTTCCTTGTTGTCATTAAACTCCACAAATGCAAAGCCTTTGTTCTTATTAGTGGGGAAGAGTCCTTGTGACGCCGAGCAACCAAAATAGATTCTACACCTGATGACAATGAATGAAAGCCTAACTTTATCTTCCTCCTGATATAGTAAAGACAATGTCAATTTCCAGATGGAACCTCCTCCAGAGGGGGGGTCAATGCAGGACAGATGGTAACTTCTTTTGTAGCTTTTACTGTCGCAGCATCTTTGAGAGTTAGTTGATCTCTTTATGCCCTTATCTTCGAAGCTTTTAGTAGAATCATCTCTTCCAGAGCAGGCCATCATCATAGCTTTGCAACTTTCAACGACAGTTTGTGGTACACAACCACCTTTTGAAGAAGGAATGATTTTGCTATCACAGGAACAAAAATCCTGGGCCTCTAAATCATCATTTGTCCTCTTCAGCCTACAACACACTGGACACAGCTTTGTGAATTGATCCTTGTTCCTAGAGAGAGAAGATGACATAGTGGCTGCAGTGACCATTAGTGCAACAGAAACAGCAGAATGATGATCCAGGTTAATCTGCACACTCTGTAAAGAACCAATTGCATCATGATTTTCCACATTAGTTGGCTTTCTCTCAAAAATGGGCTCGGCCAAGACTGGGGCCTGCAAGAGACCGCTGGCAAGGTGACTTAGTCTGTTAGTGCCATTGTCAACACTTATGGTAGTTGCTCCACTTGGAGATGATTGAAGTGAACTAGCTTCATATTCGGCTATTGACAAGGACCTTTGCTTGAGTGCAGCAAACTCAGCAGCCTTTTTCTCTTGGACTCGGTCTGAGAAATACTTGGCATTAAAGTGTTCAGTAAATTCTTCCCACGTAACTTGCGTAGGATCGATGGTGGCCCTCATATCATAAAGAGAAATTTGGGCAGAGTGTTTTTACACACATGAGAAGTGTGTCGATCCACCTCAGTTCTCCAGAACAATTTTGTTCTATTATCAATTAGACTGTGTCGACACACATGAAAAGTGTGTCGACCGACTTTGGCTCTCCAGAACAATTCTATTCTATCATCTGTTAGACTATGTCGACACACATGAAAAGTGTGTCGACCCACTTTGGTTCTTAGAACATTTTCTCTATCAAGAAGTCAAGGTGAGTTGACCTAGCTTCAAAGTTGAGTAGGCCCACTTCTGAAGTTGTGCAACAACCCTCTTCACTTGTTGCGTCGACCTACTTGCCAAGGTTGTGTCGACCTGCTTCACCCGTGCATCAACATGCTTCAAAGTTGCGTCGATGCGTCGGCCTGCTTTCATTTTCATCAACAAAGTAATGAATTTTCTTTAGTAAGTTTTAAATTCATGTTGATTAAGAGTGAAATTGACTAAGTTGTAGATGTTTTGTAGGTCCTAAAGGAGGCCTTTATGTTCCACAAATCAAAGGACAATTGGTGAGATTGAACCAAACTCTTTCTTCTTCATTTCATCAAGTCATCACATTCCGTTGTGAAGGTGTCGACCCACAGGGTCGACTCCATTGTGCAATGGCTCTATTTGGGCTTTTACAACAAGAGTTGTGTCGACCCACTTCACATGATGTGCCGACCCACTCTGTTCGGACCCACGTAGCGGGTCTTGCGAATCCAACTCGAGACCCAATAACCTCAGTCCATTTGTCCCATGTTGATTGGGTCCGAGGTTCTCTTTATCCTACACATGTGCACTATATCTTGAGAGTATAAATACAATCATTAGGGTGACAAAAAAGAGTGTTTCTTCTCATTTAGTCTTCATACTATTTGGAAGAAATATGGTTATGAATAAATAAGGATTGGGTTATTATTATATTACGCACTCTGTCTCTATGTGTTGAATGCACTACGCTCTGATTGACATGAACGTTATAGACATCGTCACGCCACTTCCCAGTAATCTTTCGCACTCGGGGCGTGACATGGGCGGCTGAGGAAGAAGGTCACGTTCCTGAAGCAAGTCTTGCAGAAGGGCCTTCAAGTGCTGATTCTCCTTTATGAGAGTCTCAAGAGTCATCTCTTGGACTTTACTGGCTGGAGAGTCGTTGTTGACCGGTTCTACATTGACGGGAATGGCACGCTCCTCGACGGGAACTTCCTCCACTAATGTCGATGCTAGAGGCCCGACAGAAGTGCCGACGTGGCCGACCAGAGCTGGTGGCTGAGTCGGGTGACGAGGTCTCCTGAGGTGAGATATGGGCTGGTTTAGATCATCAGTCTAAACCTCAGGCTGGTGCCTGGCAGTGTAGCACGCGAACACCCTGATCGCGTCATTGAGGAGTCAGACTGTCCGCCTCTTCTGAGAATGCCTCTTGGGGCAGACGGGTGTCCCCAGCCTATCAAAGACCAAGGTGCGTTGCAGAGGAGTCTCCATTGTGGCATCTGCTTGAGGAGAACTCAGGGCTGGATGTTAGTGGGGCCCAGAACGAGCCCGTCTCTATTTCTACCTATCTGAGTGAGAGGCGATGAGGGGCTGGGCGCCGTCAGATAATGCGGCTATAGGGCCAGCCGCACCTTGCTTGGTGCGGCATCCTAGTGCCCGAAAGGAGTTGCTGAGACGTGCCTCCTGGACAGCTTAAGCTTCCTCTAGGGTAACCCAGATCCTTCTCAAGTCGGATTGCTGGTCCCCCTTGTCCCTATTTCTCTGATGGGACTTGGGGGCTGGGATGCCGAACTGGCACTGGTGCATTTGGGCCATTGCTGAAGCATTCACCCTTTTGAGTTCCGCCTTGTCTTCTCGTGTTCGACGCAGGAGGCCTAGGACCTTCGGGGAGCTTCCCCCTTAATTTTCCCCTCTCCGGTGGAGGTACGGGGGCGTGGTTGTGATTTTTGGTCGTGTTCGCCATTTTCACCGTCGGACCGTCATAGCGGTCCTACCAGTGACCGCTATGAGCATGGCGCACCTAGTGGGGTGCGTTATGCTTCATAGGTTTTGCATTCAGCCCGTGTGGGTATAGCGGTCTCGCGATAGACCGCCATGCCCAACATGACGCCCCTGTGTAGGTGCGTCATGCTTTGTGACCATTGGATTCGACCGTTGCTTTGTGACCGTTGGGGCCCTGGTCATGTAACGGCCCTTAAGAGGACCGTCGTCTACACCATGGTGCCCCAGGGGAGGCGCGTTATTCTTAACGCCCTCACCCACTGCTTAACGGGCCTGAGAGGGTCCGTTGAGGGGCTATAACGCACCTTGAGGAGCGCGTTATGGTCGATTTCACCGTGAGACATAACGCACCAAGGGCGGTCCGTTATGTGCATAACACCCCTAGAGGAGTGCGTTATGCTATTTTCTGCAATTTGGGGCATAACGCACCGCTGCCAGTCCGTTATGTACCATAACACACCTGGGCAGGCGCGTTATGGCCTGTGACCCGTCGGGAGTGGCGGTCGGCTGAGTGGGACCATCCGTTCTCTCCCGTACGACTGTGAGTCAGACGTGCATCCGTGAGTGGCCAATATGGACCGTTCATCATCTGAGGCCTAGCCGGTGGGTTTTTTCATGCCGATTCGAGTCCTGGGCAAGCAGACCTTGATCCACATGCTGTCCTGTGGTCTGACTGATGCTGGGCATCAGGTGGGGACCAGGTGTGGGATGCTATGAGGGGTCCTAGGATGTGACATTTTTGGCTTACGTCATCATGAGTCGGTGTTGTACGAGGAGCAATCCTTGTGCTCGTTTACCTTCGGAGCCAGTTTCCGTGACTTGAGGGTCTGTGCTTCCGGTGACCCACCCACTAGTCGTAGCTTCCACGGCACGCATGTGTCGGCCCGAGAGTCCTCTGAAGTTCCATCCTTGTGTAGGAGCATGCAGATGACACAAATGTGGAGGAAAATCTAAGATGATCTCTCTACATTGTCCCCAGTTCACACCTAACTGGGCAAAGTCCTCGTCGAAGCATAATGGGCTACCGTAGAAATGGCTCACCCAAGCATTTAAAGTCACCTAAGCAGACCTGTATGGTAAAGGATAGGAATATAAAGCTATCGTAACTGTGTGGTGTATCCCTACTCTATTCAACAACGACCTGTAGAAAAAAAGAATGCCCTAGAGCCACTCCGTCACCCCCTGGTGATACCTATGGGAAGAGACAACCGATCAGTTCTTGTACCAACTAGGAGTCTTCAATGCTAAGATCCTCTCTAGTAGGTAAACGTGGACAAAGTCATTGTGGACGCACTAAAATTTGCATATTATTCTATTCGTTTATTGGCCTTCGTTAATTGGTTTATTTAGTGTGAGGGCGTGCCAGTCACAAAGTGACGGTTGGTTCGGGCTTTGTGGAAGCCCTAGTGCGCGCTGTCTGACTGATCAGACGATTGTATGATTCATGTCGGGACCAAAACCCACCATGCTGTAAAGGTCACGATGTTATTTACATCCCCCATAAGAGGGAACACCCTTGATTAATCGCCAAGAAAAGGGGGCCCTACGACCTAAATAATTGTAAACTAACTGAAGCTAGGAAAGCTCAAGATAGTATTGTGAAGTTTCACGTTGCCAGCATGAACAGTAGAAAGGTGTTGGTCGCCTGCGGACCATCTTGCAATTGGGACGGGCTTCTGTTTCAGAGAACTCGGTAAACACGGAACAAACCCATAGAAATGTCTACTGGAAGACGGCAAGTTCGATGTTAGATTGGGAAACGGGTCTGGTCGAAGCAGATGTTGGCCCGGGGGAGGCCGGCCCAGAGCCATATTGAGGAATGATCCCCGGGGTCCATGGCCGAGCCTCAAGGCAACGTTGGCATTCCCATTGCAAGGTCAAGGGGAAGAGGGGACTTCTGAGAATGTATGTCAGGAGTTTGCAGTTATGCTTAGTTGGTTTTAGTTACCCATGGGTGTGAATTTTATTCCGTTAATGCTCCCTTGTCATTTCTTGCACCTAGGTGACAATGCAAAAGGGGTCCAGAGTTGGCGTATGGGGTTATATCAGGTGGAGCCATCTTCAAGATGCGGGTGACCTAGGAAGCGTGCTTATTCTAGGGCTGGCTCCTATTTATGTCCAATGCAGTAGCTATGGGAGTTCAAGCATGCGCAAGGCGGTATAAAGATTATACTTAGGCGTTGGTCCCGAGTACGAGGCAAAGGTCAATCCTCACGCATAGAGAGGGTTTCCAACTGGACGTAATCCGATCTTTCATACGTCACTATTTTATATATCGCGGGACCATAGCACGCGAACATGCATGGGATGCGATGATGTGGTCGTATGCCAAGGAACCTGGCCTCTTTGTTTACGAGATGTATGTGTACTTCCTTTACTCATGCAATGGATACCCAAGCTCATGTTTGTCAAAGTGATGCGACGTTGCAATGTTCAGTTCTCCTCGTGTCTTCTAAGGTTCTGTTAGGTAAGAGTGTTCCACTGTTATTTATTTCGTTTGTTTCACCTTTTTATATTATTTTTTGTGTGTGTAGTCTTGACAAAAATTTGGCAGTATCTCCCCCGTACCCAGATACGGGAGGAGTAGAGCAGGTACACATCCATAAGGAGTGACGTAACCCAAAGTAAAAGATGTCCACCGGAGTGGCAACACCCTGGTAAAGCCTAGCGAGACGCCATACGGGAAACATCGGCTCACGGTCAAAACACAGAGCATGGAGAAAGACCCCACCGGATCAGCAAGGGTGAGGTGGCTACGCCACCGGATCGACTAGGAGAGGGGCCAGCCATCGGATCAAAGGATAAAGTGGAGGAGCAAGGGTAAGGCCACCGGTTCAAGGGTGTCGCCGGATGAGGCTTCGGGTGGCTGGGCTACGGATTGGCAGGATTGGCGGGTCACCGCATCAGAGGGTGGAAAGGTGCCACAGGATGGGGAAGGTGGACACACCACCGGATCGAAGGAGTGGCTGGGCCACCGAATCAAAGGGGTGAAGGGATGCCACTGCATCGAAAGGGAAGCCACCGGGCAAGAAACGAAGTGACTGGGCCACCGGGTGAAGCAGGTGGCGAGGTCACCGGATTGCAAGGGGAGCTCTGGCCATAGGGTCTGCTGGTGGCAAAGCAACCAACTCGCGTCAATGGCAAGGTCGAGAGATCAGGGTGAAGGAAATACCAGGGAGAGGGGTTGAGGCTTGCCACCGAACCAAAGCAAAGGGGAAGACGCCACTGGATGGCAATGGAGGGCCAGGCCACACCAGAGGGCAAGGCCACCGAATTAGGTGAGATGAATACTGGGGAGTTAGCCCTGAGCGAAAGACCCCTCCGTGACACCCTGAGTCTCTAGACCTCAGCCACGGATTGGCAGGATCCAGGTGCCAAGGTAGACCTGATCATTACTTCAGAGAGGGGGGTTGTGAAGAGAAAATGGTGGAGAGAGAGACAAAGGAAGATGGTCTTCAGGGTCTGGGCTTCGAGCCTAGCTCATCGCATCGAGTAGGCTCTTAGCCTACCCTCCAGGAGACGCAGTGCAGGAAGGCACAAAACGAAGGGGGATGCATGCCATGAACACCTGATGAAACTGCTCTTCTATATTTACAACAGGGAGCAACCCAGGGGAGTTAATACACCGTAATAAAACCAAAGGGAGAGGGAAGACCAGAAGAAGAATGAGACATGGTGGGGGAAAGGGCATGGAACGTCGAACCCTCTCTCTTGAGACCTCTCTCTTTTTCTCCACTCACCCTTTTTTCTTCTCCTCCTCTCCACTCTCTCTTTTCTCTTCACTCGGGTGACTGTCACCGCTGGAGGATGCTCCTTCATCTCTTCTGGTCTTCTCCCTAGCACTAGTGCCGAAGCAAGCAAGTGTGGGGAATTGCAAGGGTTGGTTCTTTCTCTGAGCCCTCCCTCTTTCATCATTTTCTATGTGTGTGTCTTATTTATATCGGTGTTGACACCTAAAATAGTGCAACCAGGAAAGGAAGAAGCCAAAGAGAACTCGGGACCTTCAACAAAGATGATGCTCTAATGATGTCCCTGAAAGTTTATAAAGATACCTTTGTATATCAGCACCCTGAAAGCTTAGTCATTAAATCTTCTTATTTTCTTGCTTGATAGGATAAATATGACAGGAGAGCAAAGGATTGGGTTCCTCGACACCGAGGAGTGGCAGACATCATACTGGACGAAGGGGGATGAAAAGGAAGAGAGACGAGGGCTAGAACTCCCTCGTTAAGGCACCGAGGCCCTGATAACAAGGAACCAGATATAGAATAAACAGTGATCAGCTGAGATCAAGGCGGGCTAAAGTCTCGAGAACAGCAAGAAAAAGGGTGAGTGCTCCGAAAGGACGAGGAAGAAAGAATGGAAAGAGAAGGAGGAGAGCCATCCGATGCGGTCGGAGAAGGAGTATGAGAGTCATCCGCCAAAGGCAGGGAAGGGGTGGCATGATCGCCTGACAAAGTCAGGGAAAAGACATGGAAATCACCCGACAGAGTCGGGGAAGGAAAGTGACGGTCACCCAGCAAAGTCGGGGAAGGATCAGAAATACCACTTGAGATGGTCGGGGGATGAGCATGAGGAACCCCTGACAGGGTCGGGGGAAAAATATGAGAAGAGAAAACTAGACGTACCCGGGGAGGAGAACTAGAAGAAGCCCCTGGATCAGGGAAAGAGGAGGGCCAAGGCCGAGGCCTAAAATGATGAGGATAGGAGAAGATGATAGAAATACGGTCAGGTGGTGGAAGGCACACCACCCAAGGATAGGAACTGAGCAAGAAAAATGATGAATGGATGGAAGAAGGAGGTGGGGTGGGCCCCTGAATGCACAACTGGTGGCCCCTGAACTTACGCCGTTGCCTCTTCTTAGCCAAAGTCTTCTTGAAATGGACCCACCTGGCGCAGACTCGGGCCTGCGCCTTAGGTAATGGGCCCACCTGGCAGATGGCCTGGCCCGATTATGAATGTGCCGCTTTATCGGGGCGGGTGCCCCTAGACACGCGGTGCTAACCATGGGCGGACATTCTTGAACAACTAACTCCTTGGGATGAGCATTAGAAGACTTACCTGGACCCTACGTTCGGGATGAGGGAATAAACCCTTCTTTGCGTCGGCACTGGCCCAGTGTCGACGACTACTCCAGAGAGACCAATAAACCTTGTCGGCTCCGCCACCTCGGTGACGTCGACGAATAGACGCCTTACCTGGACCCTACATTCAGGACAAGGGAATAAACCCTCTCCTTGCGTCAGTACTGACCCAGTGCCGACGAATTTTTCCAAGAAGTAAACAAACCCTGACGGCTTCGTTACCTCGACGATACCGACAAAACAACATTTTACCCGGATCCCTTCGGGTCGAAATGACGAACAATCCCTTAACTTGGACCTCCTATTTAGGTCATTTGAACCAATAAGCTCTTCTCTCCGTCCCTTTGGGTCGAAGCGACGAGCAATCCTTTGACTTGGACCCCCCCATTCAGGTTGCAGTTTGACCAGCCTAGGCTTGCGTCGACCCTGCCCAGGCCACTGCATCGACCGACTGGAGGTTCCAGCGTCTTTGTGAAGTGTATCCAGGCCCTGCATCGACGCTAGAAAGCCTCTGCGTCGACCCTCCAAGCCCCTGCGTCGACGCTGGCAAGCCCCTACGTCGACGCCGCCAAGCGCCTGTGTCGATGTTGCCGAGCCCTGCGTCGACGCTGCCCAGCGCCTGCGTCGACATTGTCAAGCCCTGCGTCGACGCCGCCCAGCGCCTGCGTCAACGCCCCCAAGCGCCTGCGTCGACGCTGCCGAGCCCTGCGTCGACTCTGCCATGCCTCTGTGTTGACTCTGCCCTACTTCTGCGTTAACGCATGCAAGGGCCTGTGTCAACCCCTTGAGGCACAACGTCAACGCACTGGGGTGCAGCGTTGACTCTTTGAAGTACGGGGTTAACTCTTTGAAGTAGGCTGCGTCAACCCTTCAGTTGAAGATCTGAAAGAGTAAGAATTGGCTATCTTCATGCATAAAAAGAGAAAGAAAAATGACAGAAGAACCAATCATTCAACAGAGCGGCATCTGGTCCAGGCCTCGTGAACCACTCACACGGAAAAACCCGGTGCTACAATAGTAGAACTAACCCTACAAAGCAGTAAAGCTACTCTAGTTAACAGGAGTACGGTAGAACCAACAAGCTGGAATAAATAAATGGAAAATCCGTCTAGTCCACAGTACCGCACTACTGAACCTCGGTCCGACAAAACTCAAGTCCACACCTACCAGCAGACAGGAGCACCTCTCACTAGAAGAACGACTGGATGCGTCCCCTGACGTCTTACACCGCATCACAAGTGTCCAGCTACAGCGTCCCGGGCGCGAGAGTCAGACACGCACAGTAACCAAAGTACCACAAACAAGGACTAGCTGAGGTCACGCTGGTCAGCGCGGGTCTGAGCCCTCAGCCTCGTGTGCACACTCAGACCATATGCCCTAGGTCTATCCTCAAGCTGGTAATTCCCCCACCAGCCCAGACTCGGCGGTACGTGGGGGCCCTACGGTAACCAGCTTACTCATCGTCTCTCTCGGATGCGCCACACCAGTGCTCCTAGTGGGCCGACACACGCGTGTTGTGGAAGCTACGACTAGTGGATGGGTCGCTGGAAGTACAGACCCTCACGTCACGAAAAATGACTCCGAAAGTAAACGAGTACAAGGATCGCTCCTCGTACAATACCGACTCATAGTGACGTAAGTCGAAGACGCCACATCCCAGGATCTCTGACGGCGCCCTACACCTGGTCCCCACATGATGCCCAGCATCAGTCAGACCGCAGGTCAGCACGTGGATCGAGGTCTACTCACCCGGGACTCGAATCGGCGTGAAAATCACTGGCTAGGCCTCAGACGATGAACGGTCCATCATTGGCCACTCACGGATGCACGGCTAACTCACAGTTGTGCTGGGGAGAATGAACGGTCCAACCTAGCCGCCCGTCACTCCCAACGGAAACCAGACTATAACGCGCCTGCCCAGGGGCATTATAGTGCTTAACGGACCAACAGAGGTGCGTTAAGTCCCAAGTCACGAAAGTGAACATAACGCACTCCTCCAGGGGGCATACCTCGTGTATTCTTTTCAAAAAACATACCTCGTGCATTCTTTTGAAAAAGCATACCTCGTGTATTCTTTTTGAAATGCATACTTCGAGCATTCTTTTCAAAACACATACCTCGTGCAGTTTTTGAAAGGATACTTCATGCACCTTCTTGAGCTATCTTCGTGCTGAAACATACTGCATGCATGTTTTTTGTTCTCTTATAAGAATAACTTTGTGCATATGCTCATCTGTATAATGTTTCAGGGCTGACTATCTATTTGAAGAAATGCACACCAATGATGATGCCACGTGATCTAAGGATTGAGCCTTCTGACACGTGTGACAGTCACACAAGCCCTCTGGAAGACTCCCAGGGTATAGAGTGTCTCTCACACTCTCCATGCCAGATGAAGGGTTATATAAAAAGAGCTGTTACAGAAGTGAAGAGAGAGAGGCAATATAGAAGAACAGAGAAGGAGAAAGAAAGAGAGAGAGCTCCAACAGAGGAAAAGAACAATTGAGAGAGGGAGAGCTCGTGAAGAGAGGCTGATTTGAAGACCTATATCTACTAGACCGTGGATCAGATCTAGGCTAGATAGCTCTACAGGAGAGCTACATTTGCTTGTCTCTTTTATAGCTTTCAGTCGCTGTGTTCCTTTTTCTTGTTTTTATTTTTAACTCTTCGAGGTCTATTATTCCGATCCTCTGGATTGAGGTCGGGGTTTCTCCGGGCTTGCAGGAGAAGAGAGACTACATGTCTCTGGTCTGCAGGTGACTTTGTGTCTCTGTGCGTTCCCTCCGGGTTGGAGGAAGAGAGAGTTCTGTCTCTGGGTTGCAAGTGACTGTGTGTCACTTGTGGGTTCTCTCCTGGATTGGAGGAAGAGAGACTTTGTCTCTGGTTTCTAGTGGCTGGAAGTCACTAGGTTTGCCCTCCGGGTTGGAGGAAGAGGGGAGCTTGTTCCCCTGGTGAAGCTGTGAATCAGCATCTGTTGCAGACTGAGTCTGCGGTGCTAGCTTGTGCTAGTGGAAGCCTTCATTCTCCCAAGCCATCCCCCCATCTCCCAAGGGAGACTTCCCACTCTCCCATACACCCCTTCCCATCCCCAAGACCAGAGTTAATCCCCCATTAACCTCTCATTCAAGTCTAGGGAGAGAATCCCCCATCCTTGCCAACCTGCGCCCCCTCCCTCTCTCCCTCTCCATCCAGGCCGCAGCCCTCTCTTCCCCACCCCTAGCAGCGGCCCCAACAGCTCCCACACCCTGGTTCATCCTCCCCTAGCCCCTCTCTCAACCCGGCAGCATCCCAGCTCCGTCCTCCACCCTTTCCACCTCTCTCTTCCCCCATTAGCACCTCCACCCACCACCTTATCCAGGACAGGCTCACAGGCAGCAACAGAGGCACAAATTGCAGAGTCTGCCCTGGCGTCACCTAGCATCTTCAGGAGGCATGCCATACATCACCGGAAAGCTCATCGAGACAGCTTCGCAGCCGTGGTGGTCCCGCCAGCATCCGGGATTCCTACTGCCCAAAGGACCCGTTCTTCCCCAACTGCGTAGATCAGGCCTGACCAGTGACCTGAGGTGACTTCCTAGAGCTCCAACGGCCACATCCCATAGCTTCTGGAGGCGCCGCTTGGCCAAGAGTTTCTACCACCAGTCTACGTCCATCAGAAAAAAGTGGCGTCCTGTTCGACATCCAGAGGAGCATTTTCTGAATTTTCTCCGTCAGGTGCTCTGTTCTATCCATTCATAGACTGAACAGACCCCCGCCTACCTTTCTAGCTGCTCCGGTCTTCTCCGATCACCGCCGGCATTCCCACAAGTGCCATTTCGAAGAGGACTCGACGATGGCTCCAACGACTCCAGCCTTGCTCAAATCCAAGTTCGGTAGTGCTCGTGGCAGCCACGTCTTCCTGCTCCTGAGGTATCCCTACGGATAGAATCAGAACTCCTGAACCCTGTTTGCACCCTGCCCCTGATCGACACCTGAGGCCAAAGAATTCTACAAAAATCAGGCATCATCCTGGTCCAGTTATAAAGCCATCCCAGAACTAATTAATATAAAACTACATTCAATCAAGAGTCAGAAGAAAAGAAAGGCCTTAAGGCCATCAAGAGGAATGGGTATATCATCTAGCTGGCTTTCAATGATCCTGGTTGCTCTCACTGCGTCAACGCACTGCCCCAGTGCGTCAACGCATCAGCCTTAAGCCCCTTTGCCTCCAGAAGCCCTGAAATGGCCCACTGCGTCAACGCACTGCCACAGTGCGTCGATGCAGCAGCGTTGCTTGGCCCCTCCTTCACCGGCACGATCGCGCCTTTCCCTTTCTCGCCACGTCAACGCACTGCCACAGTGGGTCGGCGCAGCAACGTTGCCTGCCCCCCCTTCGCCGGCACGCTCGCTCCTTCCCCTTTCTCACTGCGTCAACGCGCTACCACAGTGCGTCGACGCAGCAGCGCTGCTTGGCCCCTCCTTCGCCGGCACGCTCGCTCCTTCCCCTTTCTTGCTGCGTCAACGCACCGCCACAATGCGTCGACGCAGCAGCGCTCCTTGGCCCCTCCTTCGTCGGCACGCTCGCTCCTTTCCCTTTCTCGCTGCGTCAACGCACTGCCACAGTGCGTCGACGCAACAACGCTGCCTTGCCCCTTCGCCGGCATGCTCGTCGCCACCTCTCTCACTGCGTCGACGCATCACCCTGCGCCTCCACCTCTCTCACTGTCGCACTACGTCGACGCATCACCCACTGTCTCACTGTCTTCTCTTCACCAGCACACTATAAACGTGACATATGACGATGCTAATAATGGTAATAAAGACCCCCCCAAAAAAAGGGATGATAAAGGGAGCAAAGGGACAAATAAATAAGTAATGATAATGATAATAAGGGGGGAATAATAAAAGGAATAAATAAATAAGTAAATAAGCAATGATAATAACAACGAAAGGGAGGTAATAAAAAAAATGAGCAAAAAATAAAGACATATGGCGACCCCATGGCTAAAAAAAAATATAGAAATGACAATAATAATAAAACATATTTACATATATATGGAACAACGATACTGTCGGCATATGTTGCAAACTCCTCATCAGCTTTCATTTTCTCGGCCACTAAATCTGTGAATGAATATTCTGGGCCAACCCTATCTTGAAACCGCTGAATAAATTTGTCCTTGACTACCTTGAAGCTCTCAGCCTCTTCCAACGGTAGAGAATAAAACCATTCCAACGCAACTCCGTCTAATGACCGGCGGAACACATACGCCATGAGACGATCATCATATTGAAATTGTGCCGACTCATATGGAAAGTCCCTCACATGAATAAAGGGATACCATTCCCGTCGTACTTCCTGTAATTAGGGAGCTTGGACTACAGAGGAAAATAGATATTTTGGAAGATAGGAACGGGCACATCGGCCAAGGATTGTGGGCTAACCCGCTTTTGCAAGAAGTTGAGTTGTTGTTGCATGGTGGCCCATTTATCAAGGAGCTCCTGCTCCCTAGACGAAGCAGGGGTAGTAAAAGGAGAAGTTTAGATGTGGGGAGCAGAAGGCTGAGTAGCCGAAGGAGGTGGCCTGTAAGATGGTGCTGAAGGATAAGCAGCCTGAGTGGGAGGAAGCCCATAAGAAGGATATGGGGCTGAGGGATGACCCAAATTCGTGTGGACTTGGGCTGCCCCTTGCTGAGGGCGCCAGAAATCTGATGGGCCCATAGGGACTTGTGGTACTGGTGGGCTGGAGGTATGATGATCCAACTGAAAAGAGGAAGGGATAGTGGACTTTCCCTTATCAAAAGATGGTTGGGTCGATGCCAAGGATTGACCCGTTTCGAGGTTGGAGGTAATGGTCCTAGACTGGATCGGAGTAAGATTGATTGGGGTATGCTGGACGGGGGTATTAGACAGGCCTTGCATAATCATGGAAGGTGGGGTGTTGGGCCCCTGCATGGCCTGATAGACAGCCTGAAGTTGGGCCGGGTCCAACTGGGCCATCATTTGAAGGATGGAATTGGCGGAAGGAGGGGAAAAGGATGGAGTGGACTGGGCGCCCTCCATAGGGATGGAGGACGGAGGAGGTTTCATGAAGAGTGCAACACCCAGATCCACCATCTACTACATGGTCAATGCCTATTCTTAGGAAACTTCACTGTCAGCCCTATCAGTCCTAGATCTGAGAATTAGAAGCTTCTAAATTCAGCCACGGCCAGCAAAGAAGATTCAAAGTTCCTTTCTCATCATGGGGTAGTAGTATTTTGAAAGAGCTTTCCAACGCCACTGACCCCGCATCGATACGATGTCAGTGCTGATCGCAGCAACACTTCTCGTCGGGTCACGCGCAGCAGAATAGCGGTTCCGGTTCGTGGACGACACCCGACGACCTTCCCCGAGGCGGCCGCCCCGCCTTCCGTGAGGCCACCACGCACGCCTCCACCCTTGGGACCGCCCAGCCAGGAGTCTTTGATGCAGAAGCAGCCTTCAGCATCCCCGGTCCGCCAACGAGGACGTGGGCCCCGAGAGCACTAGCACGTGCCACCGTCAAAGTAGCACCGAGTGCTGCCCATCAACCCGAACGCGTTACTCTCGGATCCCGTGTGTAGCCCTTCACCTCCCTGCGTGGAGTGGGCAGAAATCATCACTTTTGTAATATTATTAATTACTGTACCGGTAGTATGGGTTTGGCCGGGATCGTATTCCCCACGCTTGGCGCGTGGAGGTACACCCACACCCCACTTTAGTTGCTTACTTTTCTAGTATAGGCTCTTGATGTCACTGCTTGTGAGCATATTAGGCACCTAGATCACAGTCGTTGACCACCGCTATGAGTTGTGAGTGCGAGACCCGTCTCGTGGCTCGTTTCGAGCACGAGAGTGAGCCGACCACCCAAGACTCAACGCCAGTTTCTCAACTGTACAGATCGACTTGTTTCCCTCGCCGGGGACGACCATGAGCGAGTGCTTCTTGTTTCGGGGCATCTTTGTCCCTTCGGGAACCACGTTAGGTGATGACTTGGTCGTGTAGTTGCTGGTCTCGTCGATCCACTAGTCGCGTCGTCTAGTAGAAGTCCAAGGTACGCGTCCACACCCCGAGTCTCTCTCGTCATTCGACTCAGACTCACGGGGAATCCTCCCTTGCTGACCATAGACGAGGGATCACCACATCCTACGTCTCAAAACGATCCAAAAGAACGCCTGCCAATCCCGAGTCCATGAGCCTTGGAGTGTGATTGGCACGTTTGCAGAGTGCTCGGAGAAGCATGAGTGGAGAACCGACGGGGGACCTCTCAGATCCTACTTCTTGGATGGAGACGGTACGACAGCAAGACGAGGTCCCCTTGATGCTCTCTAGATTGGAGAATTTGCTCGCACAGGGGTCTCTCTTCATGTTACTGTATGGATGGTGGCGAGTTCCTATGTCTGTTCGCATGTGTTTTCCTTGACACAATGGAGCCCTATTTATATAGGCTGCCTTGGAGTCGCATGTCCCTAGGTTAGGAAGTGGTGAGGATTGTAGAGTAACGCTTTCGCGATCATGGAGAGTTTCCCATTGCCAATCCACCCATTTCCGGAAGGGAAGCCTTGAGGAGGGGATCTCAATAGCGTGGGTGTAACTCAGCCCGCACTAGGGGAAAGTTTGTAACGGCTATATGATGTTCATCTATTAGCGAGTTCTTCAGCATCCAAGAGGCATGCAGTATTCTCGCTCATGGGCTGGCGAGCCTTCTCTGGGCCTTAACTGGGCCGCACTGCATGGGTTGCAAATCGTTGGGTGGCCCAACTCTAGCTCGGTTGGATCGGACCATCCTAGACCTGGTGTTGTTGGGTTACTTTGGGCCTGGTGAACATTCCCCTCCTCAGTAATATTTTATTTATTATAAGAAAGTAATGGACATCTTCAAGTTTGTATTTCCAACATTTCCTCTTAAACTTGAAGTACCTTTATGCCTAGCATATCTTGAAACTTCAATAATTTGTCAATTAAAAAACCTTGGTGAACATGTCCTTGCTCCATAGTGTTGCATTACTCAAGTTACACATTCTTTAGCTTCATATGATCCCTGATGAAATGTAATCTAATATCAATTTACTCAACTCATGCTCTACTAGATTTCTACTGGGATCTAAAAGTAAGCCATTGTTTTATAAAATAACTTAAACATGGCGTATATGTAATATGGAATGCATTAGAAAATGAACATGCAACATTTAATATGCCAGAGGGTGTAACGGTCTAACACTACCCCGTCACAGAGTGTGACGGTCGAAGGGTGGTGCGCTACATGGACTGTGACGCACCTCCATAGGGCCGTTAAAGTCACTCGAACGTCTAAAATCCACAGTTTTCCTACAGGCTGTAACGCAACAAGAGTGGCGCGCTACCCGGCTCTGACGGTTGCACGATAGACCGTCAGGCCAACCGCCCTATTGGGTCAACCTGAGTCAAAGGGCTGTAACGGTCGAAGGTCCGGCCGTTACCAAAGCTGTGACGCACCTTGATTGGCCCGCCACACGACTGTAACGCATCCGATGGGGAGCGTTACCAGTGTGACAGCTCCTGGAAGGACCGTCACACCGTCTGAGTTGCGAATGAGGTGGAGTTCGAACCGAACCCCCTCCCGGTCGACCGAAATCGACGGGAAACGTGGTGAAACCTATTTTCCTGTCAAACCACGCATGCACAACAACATTCTACCGCTATAAAACTCAGCGACGATGTTCATGGTGGATTAAAACATAAAGACGATGTTCATGGCACGAAAAATGAGAAATTGACAATGGGCATACTTTAGAAGACATAACGACGATGGGCATGCTATGGGGAAGGCTCCTAGTGAGCTCGGAAATCCATCCCCCTACCTAGATTGCACAGAAAAGCGAGCTAAGGGCGCATGCGGGTGAAGGTACCGCCATCATCCTCTCGCCCCATCTTTCCTCCACAAGTCACGAACAACGTTGAGGTGGGCGTCAACGCGCTCCACTCGTCGCGAGGATTCCAACGGTGTGCTCCTCGTCTCAATCCATCGTTGTATCGCCCGAACCCGAAGGAGAGAGAGAGTGGCGATCGTGAGAGAGAGAGAGTGTGAGGGAGAGAGAGAAAGTGAGAGTGGCGAGAGAGAGGGGTGGGAAGACTTTGGATTTAATTTGAATATAGAAACACATGCATGGTTGCTCTCGATGGGGATCACGTGCATGGCTAGGAGAGCAGTATATTGGCAAGACCATTGGCTTATTTGCATGCGTATGAAGGCTGCAGTTGATAGTTTTGCATGAGTCACGAGATGAAGCAGCTGCTATATGCATGTAAGTTGCGTTGCTACGTGCATGGCTGTTATTGCGATGGCAATCGCGTATCCAAATCTACCACGTGAATAGCAACAGTGGCACACGCTGGTACCACCGATGAAATAAGATGGGAAGTTTGCAGCATACATACGGGATTTATGGAGGAAAATCGCAACTGCATGGATGCTATTTTTGTGAACGGATGAAGACGGCGAGAGACGTTCGCTCGCAGCGAGATGCTCGCGTGCGATAGCAAGGCGGCCGTTCACCCCGGGAGAGCTCATCCGATGGGCGAGGGAGGTTCGCTCGTATCCAACTGCAGGCGGAGGTGAGGCCGTTCACAAACCCGGTATGCATGCAGGTTTCACGCAGAGACCATCGAGGAGATAAGGTAGAGCAGTGGAGTGCATGGCGTCGCCCATACCCCCATAAAAGGGAGTTGTAGGGAACCGGCGTAGGGGGATTTTTTTTGGCTTCTGTTTTGGCTTGGTTTTCTTTTGGAGTTTTTTTCCTTTAGTTTGGATCGCAGGGGGCTCTGTGTTGGTTCTTTTGTTCAGGTTTTTGGCTTCCGTCTTCTGCAACTCCGGTGCAGACCGAGCACCATCCGCGGCAGTCCTCTGCACCTCCGAGGCTCATTGGCGTTCCTGCGGTCGTGCCGTTCGTGACTCCCCTCTGCAACCAGGAGCTACGGTAGCCGTCCGAGTGATGTGCTACGGCGTTCTCTGCTGACGTTCGGGGGGTGTCTTCCCTTTGGTTGGCGCAAGTCTCTCCCTCGCTCTATTCGAGTTCCTGTGCTGCTGCATGTGACGTTGCCATCGTGGAGTTTCTTCCGCTACTGTCCGCGGCCGCCAGTCGAGGTTTTTGTTTTTCCTAACAGTAGTTACACAACATAAAAATAATACGAGAGAGAGAACTATGGTCTCTGTATATATTTTTTCCATTGCTTTCTTGCATAGGCAAACTACAGATACAGAGACGGGAAGGGAGAGAAGGGGAACAGACCGCCGGAGGTGAGGACGGCCCAGGGAGAGGACGCAACGGCGGAGCGGCTCGCAGAGGTCACCGCGAGGGGCACGACCCAGCAGCGACGGTGCACGGGCGACAGTGGCAGGGCAGCGGCAGCGGTCCTAGCCTGCGGCTGGGTCGTAGGCGACCTGTGGCAGGTGGCCGGTGGCTGTGGGAGTGAGGACGCCGGCTAGCAGCCGGAGGGTGCTACGGGGGCGGGGAAGGCGAACGCGGCGGTGCCGGGGTGGACGGTTGTCGAGCCAAGCTTGCCCGCGGGGGTGGCGTGATGACGGCAAGGCACGGCGGCAGGGAGAGGGGGAGCGGCAGGGCCATCGAGGCGGCGAGAACGCCGGCAAGGAGGCCAGTGGTGGTGGGGCAGGGCCGGGCTGGTGTAGCGGCCGGGGGGTCACGATGCCAGGCGGTGGTGGCCGTTTGCAGTTGGGCCCGCAACAGCGACAGACAGGGGGCGATGGCCCACGATGGGCGGCCAACTGGAGGGAGGCGGGACGGTCAGCGACGGCGGCGGAGGCACGCCGGCGCGGGGAGAAAGGCAATGACGGCTGTGGCGGTGGTGGCTCTTGCGGCGTCACGCTTCAAAGAGGAGGGAAGGTGGAGGAAGACGGTGAACAGTCGCAGGGGGGTATATGGTGGAAGGGGGTAAAACGTGATGCCAGAAGGACGGGCGAAGATAGGGAGAGGAAGGACGGGCGAAGAGTCCCGACGGCCAACGTGGCTTGGGTGTGTTAAAAAAAAAAAACTCCAGACTCATTTTTATTCTGGGAAAAATTTACACAGGATAATATTTCTTCCTAAAAAGTAAGAAAGATCTTATCAAATGTATTTGAGTATTCTCCTCTTCTTTAATTTCAATGCAATTTAAAAAAAAAACACTTTTTTTCTTTCTTGAAAATGACTATCTTAGATTCAAACTGGCTCTGATACCAATTTGATGCGGGACGACAATGAGACTCAATATTGTAGACACGATCCTTGGACTTCTACTAGACGACACGACTTGTTGGATGATGCGACCAGCAACAACATGACCAATTCAGCACCTAACATGGCTCCTGAAGAGACGAGCATGCCCCAAACAAGAAGCACTCGCTCACGGTCGTCCCTGATGAGGGAAACGAGTCGATCTACACGGTTGAGATATCGACATTGAGTCTCGGGTGGTTGGCTCACTCTTGTGCTTGGACCGAGTCACGGGAGGGGTCTCGCACTCTCAACTCACAACGGTGACTAACTCAAGCACTCTAGGGGCCTAACATGCCCACGAGCAGTGGCGTCAAGAGCCTATACTAGGAAAGCAAATAACTAAAGTGGGGGGGGTGCGAGTGTACCTCCACGCTCTGGGCGTGGGGAAGATGATCCCGGTCGAACTCGTACTCTCGGTACAACAAATAACATTAATTACAGACGTGATTATTTCTGCCCACTCTATGTAGGGAGGTAAAGGGCTACATGCGGGACCCGGGAGTAACGCGCTCGGGTTGACGGGCAGCACTCGGGACCGCTTTGACGGTGTCAAGTGCTAGTACTCGTGGGGCCCACATCCTGGTCGACGGGCCAGGGAAGCCAGGACGGATGCTGCTATGGTGGTGACTCCTAGATGGGCGGTCTCCAAGGTGGAGGCACGCTGGTTGGCCTTGCGGAAGGCGAGACGGCCACCTCGGGGTGGGTCGTCGGGTGCTGTCCACGAGCCGGCGTTGCTGTTCTGCTGCGTGTGACCCGGCAAGAACAGATGCTGCAATCAGCCCCGACATCAAAATGACGCGAGAATGGCGGAGTTGGAAAGCTTTCTCAAAAAGTTACGATCCTACGCTGGTCCTGAAAATTTAAATGACCTGGGCTGGCCGCTGGCGAACTTAGAGTGTGCTGGGCACACCACATCATTCGGCATGGTTAGAAGGTTAGGCCATCCCACACATATCACTTTAGGTAGGATGCATGGCTGGTCTACCTTCGGATGTGCCGGTCCTCCCCCACCCATCGTCATCACCCCGATGGATCTAGTTCATGATAGGTACCTGCACGGGTGCCTCAGCCCTCCTAGGTCCAAAGTCTGTATGGCAGCATTGCATAGGTCCACATGTGGATGTCCCAGTCCTCCAACCTTAAGAAGAGAACTTATGTATGATAGAGCCAAGTTTGGATGCCCCGGTTCCCTAGTCTTCACCTACATTGATAGGAAGCATAAGCCAACTAGATGCACTTTTGGATGCCCAGGACCTACCACATCTCACAAGCCCGATAGACACCTCATGCATGATAGGTCCACACTTGAGTGCCCAGGTCCATCTTTAACCATTAGAAAGTCAACATCCACAAAATTGCATGAACTCCATCGCAAGCACATCAGCAAGACAAACGAGGCTTACAAAAGGTAGGCCAACTCTCATCGATGTCACCTAGAATTCTGCGTAGATGATTCTATGATGGTGGGGACTGAGAGGCTCTCCCCGGGAGTCATCTCCAAGTTGAGGTCCTGTGGGGCTTGTCCCTTCCAGGTTTCGAGGTGCATTGGCATGGATACCTATGGGTTAGACCTTCCCAAGGAGTATGGAGTGAGTCTCACATTCAATGTGGTAGACCTGGTGCCATATAAGGGTCCCACGGTGGTACCCAGTGAGGATATTGAGCCCCTCCCCTCCTTGAGAGAGCACCCACCCTTGAGAGTAATCCACCAACCTGGAGAGCCCAACGTGAGCAGATTGAGCAGATATTGGATGAATAGATCACTGCCACCAGGAGCAACGTGTATGAGTGCTATCTCATCAAGTGGGAGGATCGGCCTCTTTTGGAAGACTTGTGGGCGGCACCACTACTACACCCTCTGAGGAGGGAAGACTCTTACTCGACGGAGTCGAGTTCTCCGCACCCCGGGAGTATGATTGTGGGACTTGTTTATTTGCAAATCTGGACTATTGTATATATTTTACGACTCTGATATTTAAATTACTTCTGCATTAATGTTAATTTTGTTGCTACGATTAATATTGCGCGTTGTAATTCCAACTCATTATACAACCCCTCGACAAACTCCGCCAACCCGTACAGGGCCTCATCAGCCTCTTGGGTGGCATCCCCAGTTCTTGATATCGGTAGTCTGATGATATCGGGTTATCGGTATCCGGAGCTCTGGGTCATTACATTATGCGCTTGCTAAGTGAACCCTCCCTTAACATGGAGGAGTTCCCCGACTTTGAGTCGTGGCAAGGTGCGGTGGGAACTCGCACAGGTAAGAGCCTCTAACCTTGGGCATACATCGCGGCTTTGGTTTAACTTTGGCTGTTGACATGACCATCTCGATTATGTAGGGGAGGCAGAGGCATTAGGGACCAGGCCCCTACTGAGGCACTCGGTGAAGCGCCTGGACAGGCCGGAGAGCTAGTACCCACGGTGACTAGTGGTTGCCCGGGTAAGTGTCCAACTACTGTTGAGGTGATCCCCCCATTATTGTTGCGCTTCTTGGCGAGCTAGCCTTACTAACTGGGTTTGCGTTGCTCGCTTGGCAGGTGAGGAGGCGGTAGCCACCTTGGAGATGATTGAGGAGCTAGTGAATGTCGGCCCCTCGGTGGCCCTACCATCCTTTGAGGGTAAGTCCGGGCAGGTGGGTCCGTGCCCCCACCCACTATTGAGGGCATGCTGGGTGGACTGCCACAGCTACTGGGAAAGCTTCCTCTCCCACCCGTGCCTATCGTGGTATCGGCTTGCACGGTGGGGCTGGTGGAGTCCTTCAGTGTGGGACCGCCTAGTATGTAACTAAGCACTCAGTGATTTTATGAGGGATTCATTTACTTTAACCACCCATGCTGAGCTTCTATTGGTGTCGATTGCAGGTACCTCTTCCCCTCTAGAGGAAGGAGAGCTTCCCCGTGACACGGTCGGGGTAGCAGGGAATGAGCCTGGATAAGTCCGAATCTAATCTTCCGGTGCCACATATCAAAGTTGGTTCCGTTTAACTTATCAAGTTTTGCCAATTCTGTAGCAATGAGCTTACTGGCCATTAGGACTAGAAAAAATCTGAGAAATAGATGATATGAATTGGTCAATATTTTCAAAATAAACATGATATGAAAAATAAAATTAATATTCCTTTTGATTATTTTCAACATGTTTTTGTGAGTGGTAACAAGGTTGGTTGAATCTTGTTTAAAATTAGTGAGCAATAGATATAACAAAGCTAAACTAAGTAAACTAAGTAATGCAAATAAATAAATCTTTTATTGATAGTGTGTTTGCAAATATAAGGTAAATAGCTTACATTTATGTAAGGACAGTAGCACAAACTAAATAATATTTTAGCAAATAATCTAACTTGATCATGTATTTTAAACACTGTTTTATATTTGAAACAGGATAGAAGATTTCTCAATAATACTAATTAATACAATCTAAGTATGAACAGCACGAATAGCATAAAAATGAACAGAATCGGTAAACAATCCTATAAACAATTATAAATATGTGCAGTATGAACAGTACAATAATATATCAGACTAATTAAGTATGTGCTAACAGTATACCGTCTGCAATATGTATGGTCAAGGATAACTGCTATTGGCCATTGTAGTTACGTGAAAGCACAAAAAGAAGGAAAAGACAAGGCTTACGTGTAAGTACAAAAAGAAGGAAAAGACAAGGCATTTGGCTCACGAAGCAAGAAGCCACGTGATGATGTGATATTGTATATGACAGCTATTATGACAGCTATTCTAGCTATTCTTTTACCTCTTGCAACGGCAGAGCCACGAGAGAAAAAAAACAGCACGCAGAGGGCGGTAGCAGCCGAGAGAGGGTCGCGGACGGCAGCGGTCGGGGCCGGCAGGCGCGGACGGCAGCGGGCCCGATCTCGCAAGTCCCAGACTTCGAGCGACCACCGTGGGAGTGAGTGTTACCCGTGCCCTCGGCATCGGGTCGGTGGAGGCTAATGGTGTGGTGCTTAAAGGAGGTATAATGGGAGGTGTAAAAGGAGAAGGTTTGGTGCGTAGGAAATGCCAGATGGGGCAAGAGGTGTTAGGGGTAGGAGACGGATCTCGGTGCGTCAGTGTGGGTGATTGGAATATCGACCCATCATCGTAACACCAGTAGGTCTCAAAAATGGGAGTTGGATCGGGGACAGCGGCATCATCCTGAGCAGGAGGTTCATCTGGTAGTAGTGGAGGTAGAGGAAAGTGAAGGAAACACAGAAGGGGTGCTTGTAAAACTCCATCTTGTGTCGTCTTCAATTCTTCATTTGTCGGATCTTCATTGTCAGGTTCAAGTGGATGCCGTGGTGGAGGCGTATTGAAGGGTGGTGGAATGTAGTGTGGAGAACTTTGTGTATATGGATGCAGAGGGAGAGGCGGAGGGCCATATGAATGAATGGTGCGAATAGGTGGAGGGCGGATGACTTCCACTTGATCGTTGAAACTTGCCGGCTCTTGCTCACTTCAATTGTTGATGCCATAATCATCTCTCCTCTCCTTCCATTCTTTCTCGATCTTCGTGATGTTATTCATAAAAGCATGAAGAAGATTGACTAGAGAAGGAGGAGGAGGAGGCCGCGGGCTCGTGACCATCTTTAATTATTCCTCCAACGAAGCAACTTTATCAACGAGAACGTGGAGGGGCATAACATGAGAAGCAGAGGGCTGGCATGGTGACCTTGAAGGAGGGACCTCATAAGATGACTGTGGAGGGGGGTTAACGGGCTGACCCGAAGAAGAACCCGGTCGGGCCAGATTGCATGCAATGAATGGGCCTTGGGGCCGTGAGAGAGGAGGAATAGAAAGAGGTGGGTGATAGACCACTCGAAGAGGAGTACGAAGAGAAGAGGGAGGTGGGTGATAGGCCACCCGAATGGGAGCAGAAGGAGAATGAGAAGAATGAGATGCACCCTCAACAATGGCCTTAAGGGCTTAGATTTGTTGAGGGGTGAGATAATCTATTACATGGCCAACACGCCAAGGGCGTGGGTTTAGTGGTTGCTCTCACCTCACTCCGCGGTGGCCACTCAAATGACGGGAAATTTAGATCGAGCGCTCACTCACCGTCCGACGGAGCTAAAAGATAATACTAAATGAGTAATATTTAACCAGCAAGGGATGAGGCCCGGAGCTCACCTAATCGGTGTGAATACACCGATCCCAGTCGGAGACGAGGCGAGCGGGGAAGTGTGGGAACGCGCCCGCACGCTGCGCTGGTGTAGCTTTAACCTGAAAATCAGAATAAGTACAACACTACACCTCTTGTAGGAGGGGGATCTCGGGGTGGGCATTAATCAAAATTACACCAAAACTACCTCCATGCAGGGAGGGGCTGTAAGCCGGCCAAGCGGGGTAGGGAACAGAGGTGGTCGGGAGCCAACCGACTCCTAACTTCGCCTTCAGGTTGTTGTTTCTGTCTTCTGTGACCAGTGGCCTTTCCAGGAACGTAGAACCTTCTTGGGACATCCGACGGTGGCGGGACTAGATGCGTTGGAAATCTTGACGTGTTAGCTTGCTCCTGGAAGAAACGCCTACTCGTTCTGATCTCGGATGCACCGGGTACAGTAGATTCCGTAGAACTGCACTGGGCTTCTCTGCTGCAGGCCAGAGAGTAATTGGACGAGGCCGTACTCCCAGATGAAATATCAGATCGAGGCGGGACCAAGTCTCACTGAAAGAGGGCTTAGTCTAGTGCTCCCAAATAAAAATTTTCTTCATGAATCACCCGATCACGCCCGTGGTGGCTCTTGGATGTTGACTGGGTCGGGCTGGTTGTTGGGACAGAATTCTGGGTTCGACTCTCCAATGGTGTAGCTGTCTGATCTGAGGTTGGGACGCAGCGGGGCTAGAGTCTTCACGAAGAGGGCCGTCCTAGGGATCTTTTAGAGCTGGAATGGTCCCGGTCTGAGGTGTGAGACGTCGGTACCGCTGATTCTTGTGAAGTCGCATAGTGTAGGACGTCGGCCAGATAGGGGAGGCTTGTAGTGGCTCCACCACATTCATGCAGTGAAGCCACACATCCCGTCCAGAGAAGGCGAGGGCCCCTACCACCCAAGGCTGTCCCTCCTCTGCGTAAGGTGTCCACCATACCTGCAAGATAGGAAACATCATCAGTTTCGGATCATACCGAGGTGTACGGTAGAGCATCCAGGTCATCCTGAATATCCTGGACCTGTCTCCTGAGAGCCCCTATCTCTCGAGGTACGGTCCACCTCCAGACAATAGGCAGCAAGTCTGGGTGGGTCTCCTCGCCTCTCCCCAACCCTCGTAACTTCACGTAGGCCCAAACCTGCATCACATCACATGTCAGTATGTAGAAGCCTCTAGAAATTGCATAATCAAGTATAAGGGTTAGGTTGTACCTGGAGAAGAGGGGAGAAGCCCCCGAGCATGGTCCGATGACTGGTTGAACTCAGAGTGTCGAACAAGAAGGCGAGGACTGCAGCTCCCCACGCGTAGTCGCCCACGTGGTCGAGGTCCTCGAGTAGTGGAAGGAGTCAGTGGCTCATCACGTCCACTCGCATCAGAAAGAGGAGTTGTCCAAATAGCAGCATCAAGAATCTCCTCAATACTCTGTTCGCCTCCGCTCCTGGCTCTGCCGCAACTCTCGGTCTAGCCAGATCCACTAGTCTCTAGAGGTGCTGCTCTGGTTGCTCCCCCGTCGCTATCCCCGCTCGTCGTAGCCCGAGGTTGTCTTGCAGCCTCGCCTGAGTAAGGAGGGTGGACTGCCGCTCAGGGTGCAGCAAGTCTAGTCCTAGGAGCTCTTGGGGCATCTCGCGGTAGTCTGGATACGTACTCCCACTAATCGGAGTCCCGTGCACTCGCAGGCCAGTGAGTCTGGCCACGTCCTCCAATGTAGGGGCCTTATGCCCCCACGGGAAAAGGAACGTGTGACTCACTGGGTCCCAACGGTCGTGCAGTGCATACAGGAGAGCGGTGTCGAACCGGCTCACCTCGATACTCAGGAATGGGGAGAACCCCATGGCTACTAGCCTCTCGCAACATCGAGCAAGATGAACTGGCGCGCAGCCTGGCGCAACACTACGACTACGATCGCGCCTACGGGCCATCGATGCATCGCGTGCTCGAACGCATCCGCGATGGCGAGCCTTGGCAGGGCGTGGGGCGCGACTCGTTCGAAGGTCAAGGTTCTTATGGCAACGGTGCTGCGATGCGCGCCGCACCACTGGGCGCGTATTTCGCAGATAACCTCGAACGTGCTGTAGCGGAGGCGGCGCTCTCGGCGGAAGTGACGCACGCGCACCCGGAAGGCATCGCCGGTGCGGTGGCTGTGGCAGTCGCAGCAGCGCTAGCCTGGCAATCGCGCGGAGCGGGCTGTACTCATGAGAGTCTGCTGAGAGCTGTCGCTGC
The DNA here is from genome assembly GCA_024336825.1 of Amorphophallus titanum. NCBI lineage: Eukaryota > Viridiplantae > Streptophyta > Magnoliopsida > Alismatales > Araceae > Amorphophallus > Amorphophallus titanum. The sequence goes on from JANBPO010008917.1 coordinate 2,309,408, forward strand.
CGCATTGCCGCTCAGCGAAGTCCGTTCCAAGATCGAACGTGCTGCAGGTATGGCCAACTCGTCATGGCAGTTTGCTGCATCCGTGCTTGGTAACGGTGTCGGCATGTCGGCCCAGGATACTGTGCCTTATGCACTGTGGTGTTGCGGGCAAGCGCCCGACGATTGGGAACAGGCTTTGTGGCTTGCCGTTGGCAGCGGCGGGGACCGTGACACGCTCGGTGCCATCGTCGGCGGCATCATGACTGCACGCCTGGGCGCGCAAGCCTTGCCGCCGGAATGGCTTGCGCGCAGGGAAGCACTGCCGGATTGGCATCTGAGCCAGGGCGGCTAGGGCAATCTCACACTTTGGAGCCTCTCATGGCTCAATCATGTGCGAATGGATGCGGCTCACCGCGAAACCATTTCGCCAGGTTGGCCAGGAAATCCCCAAGGTTGTTCCTGTCACCCACCTTCAGGCTGTGCGCGCCACCCTTGTATTCGACGAGTTGGAAATCGCTTCGCGGGTGGGCGGCGAAATAATCGCGTAAACGGTATCCCGCCTCGATCGGTTCGCTCTCATCCTTGCTGCCCATGGCGACGACCATGTGGATGTCGAGCGCGGCCCAGACCGGCAGCGGGTCATTGAATAAGTGGCTGTTCCAGTATTTGTAGGAATGGCCGAAAAATTCATGTTCGAGGTCGTCCGGGTTCTTTGCTATGTCAACGAATTCCCGCATCAGTATCTGACGCGAATACGGCTTGGCATAGGGGGCGACACCTCGGTCGGCGAAGAGCAGGAAGCCGTCGCCTTGCCGCATGGCGCCGGCGCCGACGGTTGCCAACCAGCCTATCTTGTCGCTTGCCTGTGCCACATAGGGCGCAATCTTGCCGCCTTCGGAAAAGCCGACCAGGGCCAGGCTGTGGCGGTCGCGCTGGCGCAATTGCGGTTCCTGCTCGAGGAAGGCAAGTATGTCGGCAATGCGCTTTTGCGCGTAGTCGGCCTTCAGGTATTCCGGCGTGCAGGCTTTTCCGGGTTCACCTTCGCCTGTCGCCCCCTTCACGGTCCCGGGCTTTTCCAGGAAATACAGATCGAGGCCTGAAGGATATTTCTCAAAGAAAGCCTGCAGGCGCCCGCTCTGATCGCGGCAGCCGGAACCGTCGATCAGCACGATGGTCGGCAGGGAAGTGTCCACGGCATCATCGTGCAGATGAAAGTAGCGATGCGTTTGGCCGTCGATGACGATCTTGTTTTCATCGAGGTGCCGCTCGGCCCATGCCGCCTGGCTTGCACATGCCAAAGAGACGATCAATGCCGATGCCACTCGCTGCAATAGGAAATTCAAGCGCATTCTCCGCAAAGTTGAAGCTGCAATTGTACGCATAGTAGCGGTGACTTCACTGCGGGTAACGAGGATGCGTTTGATTTTTATTGCTCCGTCAGCGCTTTCTCATACCGCTAAACGCCTTGGCATTCTTGCTCAATAAGTCTAAGGCTTCCGGATTGCTGGCGGCATGTCGATGCAGCCAGCAAAAAATGTCGTGGGCCAGGCGGTGTTGTTGCCGCTCGTTGTGCTGAAACACGGCGTAATTGCAAAGCGGGGTGTACATGGCGCCAAACAAGGAATCTTCCGATTGTGGCGCGAGCCTGAGCAGGCTTTCGGCGCGGGCGCGCAGATTGCCCCAGGCAGCCCATTCCTGCGCATGCGACAAGGCCTTGCGGTGCGTGCTGCGTTGTGCGAAATCCTGGGCGCGGGTTGCGATGTCCTGCATGGCGCGTTGACGCAGGCCCTCGATCGCTTCGCCGACAACGGGGCGCTCTTCGCCACCTTCCGCCAGTTGCGGTGCCTGCTCGATTAAGGTGTGTGCCAACTGCGCCAATTGGACGCGCATGGCTGCCATGACGGCATCCACGTTGCCGGGGGCGGACAGGTTGGGGTCGAGCTTGCGCAAGCGCTCTTCGATACGGGTACGCATGGATGGCACGGCCAGGTTCGCAGCGGCGTCCTGGATCGCAGACACGAATTGCGCGCGTTGCGGCGCTGCGCCACCGTGTTCCATCCCGCATAGCATGGCACCCAGGGGCGCGATGGCGTCGCGCCAGTTCAAGGGACGGGCGGACTTGGTCGCGGGCGTGGGTGCGCGCGGCAAGCCGCGTGCCTGGCGCAGAAGCGGCAGCAGGCGCCGGCGGCGCGGTGCGACCAGCCACAGTACGATGAGCAGCCAGTCGGATGGCGCTTCGGCGCGGTGGGTGATGCGCTCCCCCATGCGTGCTACCGCATAAGACCAGCGGTAGCTGTCGTTTGGACGCCTGCCGCGCCAAATGACTTCCTGCCAGTCACCCCGCGCCGCCGCGTCCGCGACCAGCCAGTCGCGTGCCGCACGGCGCAGCGCGCGCGGGGCTTGCGTGGTGTCGATCAGGTGAAACACGGCATGAGCAGTCTCACGATCGCGGCCTATCGCCGCCAGCAGGCCGATCAGCATGTCGTAGCCGGCGAGCGACGAAGCCACTTGCGGCAATTGTTCCGCCAACCACTCGCGGCCGCGTTCCGGATTGCGCTTTCGTGCCAGAGCCATGGCGGCGGAAACGCAAGCGCCGAGCTGATATTGATCATCGTATCCTGAAGGCTTCAGGTAGTTGAACATCCAATAAACGGTGCGATACATGCCCAGCGGGATGAATATCGTCTCTATCATGGTGTTGGGCATGAAGACGAAGACGGCGGCGGCCAGGAGCATGTCCTTCAGTATCTCGCTGCGGTCCGCGAATATTGCCCAAGCGATGCCGTACAACACCAGCTTGAGTATCAACCAGCCGACCCAAGAGGGAATCTGGGTGCCATTGCCGCCGCTTGAGCTCGAGATGGCCCGAAGAATCCAGACGACGGCGATGATTAACGGGAAAATACTCATGGAAATGTCGTATGGAACTGCCTGTAAGCTGCGATGCCTTGCGCTTCAGCGCGGCGCCGTAGCCTGCATGTTGCGCCCCGCCAGATCACGCGCTTCACGATTGCTGCCGGCATTGCGGAACAGCCAGGTGTAAATTTCGTGCGGCAGCTTGCTTCCGTCGGCTTCCTTGTGCATGTGGACGGCGAAATTGTTGACTGCAGAAAATATCTCGAGGAAGACGGTCACTCTGCGATCGGGTGCCAGTTTGAGCAGGCAGTTGGCCCTATCCACCATTTGCGCCCAAAGACGCTGCTCCTCGGCTGCCGGCAAGAGCTTCCGTTCCTTGGTGCGTGTGCGATAGTCCTTGCAGCGGGACTGGATATCGCGTTGCAGGCGCTGGTCGATATCGTCGATGGCTTGCTTGATCAACGGCATGGATTCGATTGTGGCGGCGAGATGCGGCCAGCTTTCCAGCAGCGGCACCAATCGGTCCGACAATTGTTTTTGGAAGGTTTGGCTCGCCGTATCTGCGGCATTGGCGGCATTCAGTCCGGCACCTGCCATGCTCGCGGTTTTGCGGCGCAAGTTGTCGAGCCAGGCCGGCTTGGCCAATTCAGCCTCGATGGTGCGGATGATGCCCTGGAAGCGCAACCGGTCCGGCTTGTCGCTGCTTTGTTTTTGTTGCAGCATGAATTCCACCAATGCGGCAAGCGCATGCGGCAGGTCTTCCGGCAAGGCATGTGTTTCCCGGACCGCGGTGAGGACGCGCTCGCTCGACAGCGCCGCACGGAGCAGGGGCAGCGTGGCAAGGCGCCGGGGCGCGTACAGCCATAACAGGCGTAATTGCCAATCTGTTGCAGAACCTGCTTGCCGCGCCAGGCGTTCCGCCATGAATCCGACAGCCCAGGACCAGCGCAAATTGCCGCGGATGCGTTTGCCAAGTTTGGCTGCCGCCTCGTAATTGCGGTAGCGCAGCGCATCCACCACCAGCCAGTCGCGCGCGACCTGTCGTGCCAACCGGGAGCCGGTCTTGTAGTCATCGACTTCGCCGAACAGGCGGCGCGCTTCGGCATCCTCGCCGGTGAGGGCGCACAAGATACCTTCGGCCGCGTCATGTGCCAAGCTGTCGAGTGCGGGAGTCGGCAGGCGCTTGCGCAGCCAGGCAATGTCGCTCGGATGCGAAGGGGCTCGCGCCAAGGCCAGCGCGCCCCAGAGTACGGCGTAGGCGCGAAAGTCGCCATCGCTGCCAAAGGGGCAAGTTGAACGCATCAAGGCATGGACCGTGCGGTACAACCCAAGCGGCACCAGCAGCCATCGCGCATAGAGGCCGGGCAGCATGAGCGGGGAAAACAGCAGCAACAACAGATAAGTATGCAGGCCGGGGCGGGCCGAGACGACAACAAAGAATACGGCGATGATCTTGATCATGCCCATGAAAGCCACCACCCGCTGCCATGGCCCTGAGGGAGCAGTGGCGCCGGAAAGGTAATTTCCCAGGCAGAGCAGGATGAATAGCGTGACGGCGATCGTCATGGCGCGTTTCCAGCCGACGCTTCGCCGGCGGTCCTTCCGCTCATTTCCCGGCCCAGCCCAGGGCGCGCTCCGCGTCGAGCCAACGCAGCGATATGTCATCGCCGAGCAAGGCCGGGTCGATGGGGGCGACGTCGGCCCACAGTTCGCAAGTCACGCGCTGCACCGGATCGCGCAGCGCGGCCAGTGCCTGGCGCACCATGTCGGCGTCGCGCTCGCCGACGCCCAAAGGCGTCGGGTAGCGGGCCACGCTGTTGGGGCTGATTTCAAAACGTGCCAGCAGCCGCTGGCCGGCACGTTCGATCTCGATACGCGTGGCCGTCGTCTTCACTTCCAGCACGAAGAAAGGGTTGGCACGCCAGGTGGCCAGGAAATCGGAATCGCTCACCGGTGCATCAATCCCGATCCATGGCCGCGTGCCTGTTCTTCGGCATCGACCGGCATCAATTGCCACAGCTCACTGACGATGCGCTTCAACTCGGCGTCGTTGTTTTTCCGCCGTGCTTCGTTGCCCTGGTTTACCAGTTCTGAAGAGCGGCGCAAGTTGGTGCTTTCGTTGATGCGCGAGGCGACATGGTCGAACCAGGCGGCCCAGGCGCCGGGACGGCGCATCTGCGCTGCATGGCGCAGGGAATGGATCAGGTTCAACTGGGTTTCAATTTCGTCTTCCTGCTTGGCCGTGAGTGCCTGGCGTCCCTTGGCGTAAGCCTTTTCCAATGCCTGGCGCTCGGCTTCCGTGCCTTCCGACGCGACTGCCGGCAATGCCCATTCGTAGGCTTGTTCCAGGCGTTGCGTCATTTCAGGCCAGGCCCGTTCTTCTTCCAGAGCAGTCAGCATGGCTTCGAATTCGGTCAGGCCACGGCGCAATTGCTCGCCCGCGTCGAGGTCGCCGCCCTTGAAGGCGATGGCGCAGCGGCGCAAGTCTTGACGCCATGCGAACAATTCAACCAGGCGGGTGCCCCCTTGATCGGTGGGCTTGCCCTGGGCCACGGCATTGGCGCGTGCCTGCACCTTGTCCAGCGCCGCTTCGATCTCTTCCAGCGAGATTTGCGGCGTCACCATCAGCGCCACTTCGTCGAATACCTGTTTGGTGGAGAGAATCTGGCCGCGCGCACGCAATTGTCCCCCGCGGTTGAGTTCCAGCGTCAACTCGATTTCCGAGCCAACCGGCAAGGCGGTCTTGAGCGCGGACGCGGGAATTTCCAGCGTGCCCACCAATCGGCATAAATGGGCGCGGCGGAATTCGCCTTGCACGATGGGCACTTTGAGTGCAAAGCCCGTACCACCTGGTTGTATGGTTTCTGCCGTGGCAAGCGTGAAGCTGCGCTTGATCGGCAGCGGCGCGCCACGCTCGAAATAGTAGAGCACGCTATTGTTGGCCAGCGCCACGCCGATGGAACGCGCCAGGGGCGGTTCGCCCACCGTGATGCCGTGCGAAATCGAAATCGTCTCGGGCTGCAGCGCAATCTGCCGCCCGTCCGGCAACACACCCTTGACCTGCAAGTTCGTGTTTTGGCGCGGCAGCAGGCTCGCCATCAGGTCGAAGGTGGAATCGGCGGCTACCGGCGCCGGCTCGCTTTGCCATTTGCCGTCTTCGCGCACCAGCAGGACGGCGCTCAGTTTTGCCTCCTCGTCGAGCACCTTGCCGACGATATAGGGCGTCAGGTCCGAGGTGACGGCAGGGTATTGCAGCCAGACCTTGGGGCCTTGAGGTGCCGCTGCGCCGACGGTTTTTACCGCCGGCCGGCCATCGAGCCCCACCGTGCCGGCAAACAGCGCGGCGCCTTGCGCCACCAGCGTCATCGGGTCGAGGCCTTCGCCGAAGTCGGCTTTGAGCACATGGTGCACGCGGTCGCGCAGGGAGTGCTTGGACTTTCCATGTGATGGAACCACTAGACGTAGCCCTAGACTTTGCGGAAGGTCAACCCACCTGGGAGGGGTGGAGGGGCATACTAGTTAAACGACTTTAGCTAGTGCCACCAACGATCTCCATTCAACCAAGAGTTTGCCAGATCATCCACTCTCAGAGGCGAGTGGTATGTCCTCCCTTGCCACCTCTTTTACCCGCGCCGATCAAATGAGTTGAAAGTCGTAGTCCCAATGTTGACCATAACTTGTTGTTGATGACGCAGAGGCTTCCATGAGACCCATGTTCTTGAGGGGGGAATAGATGAGGTCATAGGGGTAGAAGTTGGAGCGGCGCGGTCATTATCACTAGAGGTGATAGAGCGCAAGGTAGGTGACATGACTGTGTCTAGTGCGGATCTTGGTTGTTTGGTCGACTCTCCTACAACTAAGAAGTACGTAGAGAAAAACATTCCAGAGTTGCTTCACTATCACTTAAAAGAGTTTGTAGAGTTATATGGGTTCTCGGGAGATATTTGAGCAATTGCCCTAGAGTCTTTGGACGCCCGGGCACATGACGATCGAGACTCCTCTTTTGTTATATATGAGAGGTGTCTCAAGATTATTTTTTGTGTTTCTGTATCGTTGTCTATTTACCGAGGGTGCACAACAATGCACCTTCTTTGCTTACGCCTAACTCGTGGCATGTTGTCTTTGCTTTTTGACTCTGTGTTCTGGGCGTCAGGTGAGGGTGAGGGTTTCAACTTTTCGCCTTTCTTTTTCTCAATTTATAAGAACGATCATTATCGAAACTGGTATTACCTTTCTACCCAGAGGTGGAGAAAACTATTTACCTTTGCCACAAGCTCCATCCATGGGTGGAAGGGTTGTTTCTTCTTTATTCAATGTGAGCATCCTTGGTTGTTCTCGACCGTATAGATGGACATCGATCCTCCGCAAGAAGAGGTCTGTTTATCATCCTTGTCAGAGAAGGTGATATGCATTTTGTGGCAGGGTGCACAACACACCCTGAAGAAATATATGATGCTCTGGTTTTCGTTGGGACAATTTGATGAACCACCAGAGGGGGTGTTGAAGGGTGTGCGCTTTACTCTTGCACTCGTCATCTCATTTTCTTATTAAACCTCCTTGCTTTGTTTCGCAGGCGATATAGAGATCTCCCTAGAGGACACCCTGGGTCCTTGCATTTCAGCGCTGCCAGCGGTAGTGAGTGCAGGCAAGGCAGTGGAGTCAGCCCTTAAGAGGCTGAGGAGGGAGGCAAAGGAGGTCTCCATACGCCCCAAGGGAAAGTCCATGGATCCCGGGATGGGGATGCCTGCATGAGAGGCTGCCTCAGCGAAGGGGGGCAAGGCTGAGGCACGGTCGTCCTTGAAGAAGGATAAAGGTTTGGCACCCACTTCGCCTTTCAGCGTGGAGGGTGCAGACAGCCTCCATAACGCCAACTTAGGGCCTTCGATGGACTTCTTGGCGCTTCTTGGGGACATCCTCCATGCAAGCAAGATGCCTCTGGATGCCCTTTGCCAGAGGATGATGTTGTGGGGCATGGAGTTCGTTGTCTAGGCTTATGTCATTTTCGCTCACATAGTTAAGTGCCCATGCCGATCTTTAGAAGGCCGGGACTGCATTCCAAACTTGGAGGAAAGAAGCGGAGACCACCAAAGCAATAGCCCTTGATGAGCTTGTCACAAAATTATTGGGGAAGGAAGCTCAGGTAGCCCTAACTCGGGATGAGTTAGCTCATGCGTTGGCCAATCTTGTCGCTGCCTAGGAGGTCACTCAGTTGCGGGAAGAGTTGCTCCAATATTGGGAAGCCGAGGCGAAGGCTCTTGATGTCATTGCCAGGCTTGAGCAGGACCTGTAGGAGGCACATTGTGTTGGGCTTCGGGAGCCCCTCGAGAAGTATCAAGGGTTTGAGGAGGTCTGACAGTTCGTTGCTGATGCCCTTGAAGATATCGAGGGTCGGCAAAGTTCTGACAATTAGTGTTAGTGTCTAGTTGCATGTATGCCGAAGGCTGTGGGCTATGGTGGTGGCCCCGTTTGTGTCGAAATATCCCGAGGTGAAGGCTGAGGAGTTCCCCTACCCAATTCGAGACAATCCTATCCCTTGAATTTTTTGTTTGATAGTTCACCATTTAAGAGGGTTCGTGTGTCTTTCTTTTGGCCTCCTTTAAGCTTGATAATTGTAAACTATTTCTTTTGTTTTGAACAGTTGGTCCTTCCTTGTGAGTTTTATCCCTTAGGAGTGCTTGATCACCTAGGGTAGATTTTTTGTGCATGGCTCTTTATTCCAAGCATCTATAGTCGTTCCTCGAGGTGTTTATTCATTCCCTACACGTCAAAGGTTCCAAATATCCTTCATGGCCATCCGAGTGCCTATGGCTTCACTCAAAAAAATGCACAAGCGCCTAAGTCTTCGCTCGAGATATTCAGGTACCAAAGGCTTTGCCTAGTATCTGAGCCCCAAAGACTTCACAGGAGAAACTTCTGCATGTGCCTAAAACTTTGCACATTGTCTAAGCATTGAAGGGTTGGCTCGGGAATATCTATGGATGTCTAAGACTTTACCCGGGATCTTTAGGCACCAAAGACTTTGTCTGGCATCTGAGTGCCAAAGGCTTGGCTCGGGAACATCCACGGGTGCCTAAGGCTATGCTTGGGATCTTCAAGCTTGGCATCCGAGTGCCGAAGACTTGGCTTAGGAATATAACGTGGCTACTAGAGTGAATCCTCATCGGGTCGTCAATCCATGGCAAGGTCGAGGTAGTAGCTAGGGTGAGATTACTAGCATTTCAGCACAACAAGTCGCCTCTCTGTTGGCTTGGACATTACTAGCAACAGGCGATTTTATTAATGCTGACTTTCACATATACATGGATGGAGAGAAGAGAAGGGGGCATGAATTGCCTGTGCTCCCTGGCAGGAGTAAAGGCGGTGGTCTTTTATCAGAGAAGGCGTGTGTTACAAGCTTATTTCACTACAAGTAGTAGGCGCGGAGAGTGTCTGTGTTCCAAGTTCTAGGGGCGTCTGTGTCTCCAAGTGTTCAAAGGCGATCTGTGTAATGCCCTAGATTTTTTTTGGATATTTTTCGGATCCTTTTTGTGGGTCCCGGAGTATGTTTTGTGGTTTACGTGTATTTTTCCCTGACTAGCCCCGCTTGCGGAAACAACACTGACCGTCTATCAACAGTTCCAAAAGTGGGCAGAACCGACGGAGTATTCATTTGGCACTCATTTAGCTAATTTTCCCCTTCCCCACCTGGCTGGCTTAGCGCCCCTCCCTGTGTGGAGATAGTTTGGGTTGTAAATCGCTTAACCCCCACCCCGAGAACCCCCCCTCCTGCACGAGGTGTAGTGGTGTAACATTTTAAATTTTAGATCGAAGCGACACCAACGCGGTGTGCGGGTGCGTACCCACGCCTCCCCGCTTGCCCTCGCCTTCGGTCGGGATCAGTGTCTTCACACCGATCAGGTGAGCGTCTGGTTGCCCTCCTTGCTGGTTTTTTTACTTTGCTGGTTTAGTATCACTTTAGTGCCGTCGGACGGTGAGGTGAGCGCCCGGCTTAAAATTCCATCAAATTGAGCGACCACCGCAGAGTGAGTTGAGAGAGCAACCCTACAACCCACGCCCTCGGCGTGCTGGCCACCTGTGAAAGTGGACATTCCTAGACCCTTGGGGGTTCAAACCCAAGCTAGCCAAGTCCTTGGAACCTCAAGGGCTAACCTTGGACCCTCATCCTCATCGCCGGTCCACCTACGGACCTAGGTGTACGCGACACGGGTGAACCCGCTTGAGTGAATCTGCCATTCCGTTCGTGCTTGCTTGCTGGGTCCAAGGAGTAGTGTCACATCAAATTGGTATCAGAGCAAGTCATTGACTTGTCTCTACAAGTCAACTCCTAGGGCACACTTGCATTGGAGTCATCTTCGGTCTGACCCGTGCATTGTCCACCCACCATTGTCATCATTAAGTCTAGGGTCAAATGATCCCTCTCCCAATCATATCCTGTACATACCTACCTAATGGAGACCCCACAGAAATTGATTTCATTGACTTGGAGTCTGATAATTGGGTATCCCCCGATATCGTTGCCTCTCTTTCTAGGACCGAACAAATTGTGCACAATGGAGATCAAGTCCTTGTTGAATTCCATAGATGGTTCGGGAAGAACGCGAAGTAACCGGTGGCTCGAGGCCACCAAACTCTGGACAGCCCACTAGACCTATTAACCCAATGGTCCTTGAGTCACGAGACTCAGGGTCAAGACCGTTGAACGTGATGGCACAACACTGTCAATCTAGCCTAACCCCTAGATCTAAAACCATGGTAACACGGAACCCACGAACACCTCAAAATATGGACACGAAACCTCTGGGGTGTCTGGGACACTCACGAGACCGAAAGTCGACCACTGGGTCACAACCAGGTCGAGCGGAGGCCAACACAATGCTCACGCAAGCACGGAAGACTCAGAACCAGGAGATGGTCCTCCCTGGACCATCCAAAGGATAAGCGGTCTGTATTTGGCCGCTTAGGGCAATGAACGGTCTGGAACAGACCTTCCAAGGGAAGATGAACGGTCGAAGGCGGACCATTCATCTGGGGATGAACGGATTGCCCGTAGCCGCTCAAGAAGATGAACGGCTCAGGGTAGTGCGCTCAAGGGAACAGATTCGAAAACACTAATGGAGGATGGATGGTTAGGGCTAGGCCGCCCAAGGCTATGAGCAGTTAGGGCATAGCCGCTCATGCCCACCGACCCACAATGGTTCTGGTCAAAACAGTTTTGGCCAGACCACTGACTCGAACCGACATACTACAGTGCCAGTCAAAATGGCCTTGACCAGACCGCTCATCACGACCGACACTTAACTGTTGACCAAATGTCAACTGGGATGGGCGGTCAGGACATGGCCGCACATCCCAACGGAAAGACAGGCGGTTATAGGATGGCCGCCCAAGGGGAGATAGGCGGACCCTTTCAGGCCGCCCAAATTGTAACGACCGTAGTTTAGCGGATCCTTAATGGCTTGGATCTAGGATTCGTCTGGTGAATTTTGACTATTTTTAGAAATTTTTTGGCTATTTTTAGGCTATTATTTGAATTGGTTAAAGTATATATATAATAATTTTGGGCATAAACATAATTTTGATAATTATAGGGTCTAAACTATAATTTTATTTACAACGTGTTCATCTAATCTAAAGCAACTTAGATCGATTACTAATTTAAACTAAACAATACACCAAACAGGGAAAGAGACTCAACAGTTTTATATAAAATAACAATGCTTAAAGGTGAAAACAAATGTAGAACTGTGCTTCATGTCCTAGAGATCACATGCATGCGGCAGTAACGTGTGTAGCTTGCAGTAGCGGACAGTCTCCACCAGAGCTAGACAAGGACGCTCATGGCAACGGAAAACTCGCTGAAGATGATGCTGCTACAGGAACTGCACGGACAGATGGACGGGCGTTGCATGCACCCCCCTCCCAGAACGCTCACGGCCACACCCGAAGCACAACCGAGACCTCACAAAGGTGGACGCGGCACCTTCTTTCTCCCGCCACGGACGTTGCATGCACTGCAGTGGAAATTGCCACGAGAGAGGCCGGGGGTGCCGCTAACAGAGCCGCGGCAGCACGGGGACTTCACCAAGCCGAGGGAACTCACGAGCGGCAGCAGCTAGGAACGGAGGGTACCGCCCACGGCGCTGCAGCAGTCACTGGCAGCTCCATGCGATGCGACCGGCTCCACGGATGGCAGAAGAGGCTCGCGGCGAAGAAGACGCTCCACCGTCTCCCGTCGAGCTCTTCCCAAGCGCACGCGTCCGGCAGCGACCTTCCAGTGAGAGACCTGTGAGAGAAAGCTCAAAAGAAACCAAACAAAAGCAAAAGCCAAAGCTAAAAACCTCAAAAGAGAGAACCCAAAACAAAAACCAAAAAAACTCCCCTCCCGCCTGCGTTCCCTGAGCATCCTATATATAGAAGCATGGCCGACGCAATAACCTCCACGGAACCACCTCCGGTATCTCTGCCAATGACTGCATCCCATGCGAGCATCGCGCTGAGTCCACCTTATCTTCAGTTGAGGCCCATTTGCAAACAGTCCGCCGGTGTTGCTCACGGTTCCGCATGCAGTTGGGCACGATCTGCTCACCAGCGAACCTTCCGGCATCCATGCACATCTTCCTTATCGTTGCATTCAAAGTCCATGCATGTTTTGTTTATCCGGCTGCCAAGCATTTGCACAACAAAGTCCATGCATGTTGTTCATCTGCCTCTCAAGTCCGTGCAGGTTTAGGTTCTGGACTTAGAAAGAATCATGCTCGATGTATTGAGCTAGTGCACATAAAGTCCTTACATGTATGAAGTCCGTGCAGGTTGTCTCCTTGTGCGTTAAAGTCCGTGCATGTTGTGTCCATGCATAAACTGCAAACATAATGTCCATGCATTATTAAGTCCGTGCAGGTTTTCATGTTGATCACATAAGTCCGTGCACATTTTAGTTGCATTGAAAGCACAAGTCCGCGCATGTTTCAGTTCTGTTCAAAGCATAAGTCCGTGCATATAAGGTTCGTGCAAGTTCTCATGGAACTGCACACATAAGTCCGTGCATATAAGGTCCGTGCAAGTTCTCATGGAACTGCACACATAGTCCATGAATATAAGGTCCGTGCAAGTTCTTGTGGAACTGCACACATAGTCCGTGCATATAAGGTCCGTGCACATTTTTGTTCAAGCAGAGTCCATGCACACTTTTCTAGCAAAGTCCATGCATGTTGCACGTCCTCAAGTTGAGTCCGTGCATGTTTTGCATCTGCATGTTTTGCTTTATTGAGTCTGTGCATGTTTCGTGTGAACACCAAAGTCCGTGCATGTTCTTGATTTGGCCACCAAGTCTGTGCATGTTGTTGTTTGACCACCAAGTCTATGCATGTTGCATGATTTACACATTTGCACATTTATGAAGTCTGTGCATGTTTTGCAAACTCCTTGTACGTTTTCACATCAGGTGCATATTATGAAGTCCGTGTAGGTTTTGCATCCGTGGTTATAAAGTCCGTGCATGTTTTCAGGTTGTGTCACACTAAGTCCATGCACACATAGTCCGTGCACCTTTTGTTCCCAACCACAGTCCGTGCACGTTTCTTAACCAAAGTCCGTGCATGTTTTGGTTAGTCTATGAATACATAGTTCGTGCATCTTTTCTGCTATCTGCCAGTTTCCAGATTTGACCACCTACTAGTATAACAATCATAACCCTTAGTATCCACCTCCAATCCTTTCATAAAAAATATTTCTGTTTTCCTTGTCCAAATCCCTACAACTTGATGAAGAGCTCCGAAGCTAAATCGGATGTCTGCTTAGCGGTCAACGGCAGTTCTCTGATAAGTTCTCTGTAGATCTGAGAATTTGGGTACAGTCCAATAGCAAGCTCAAAAATAGATAAAGGTCAGATACCTGCAGATCCAGCTGATCTCTCTAGTCCTAGATCGAAGGACATCGAGAGAGCTTTCCAACGGCACTAGTCTCACGTCGATCAGACCTCGGGATTGGTCACAGCGGTGATTCTCGCCGAGGCGCGCGCCTCGAAACAGAAGCTCAAGTCCGTGGCAGCAACCTCCAAGACTTGGAGATCGGAGCCGATCGGCCTCCGATCGGTATTTTCGGCCGACCGCCTTCCAGGGAGGTGCACCACCAGGGGTCCCCATCACAGCGGGCCCCACCCCACCAGAGCCAAAGGACAGAGTGGTCCGTGGGTCCCACGGACCCATAGATCACGCCGTCCGGACAGCACAATCGTGACTTTCGGCACCGACGGAGGCGACATCAAGATGCTGCCCATCAACCTGATTCGCATGATTCTCGGGCCCCACTTGTGACCTTTTACCTCCCTGCGTGGAGTGGGTCAAACATTTGTACTACTATAAAATTGTTTAACCAGGAGTCCGTAAATCGGCCGGGTGCGTGGAGGTAACGGTCTAGACTTCTCGGCGTTAATTTGCTTAGCTAGTATACGGTCTTATGTCGCTGCGAGAGTGTAGGATACTAGCCCGTGTGTCCATGTCACCATTGTGAGTAAGAGTGATGGGGGCATCATTTACCCCCTCTACATTTTTCGGAGCTCGGATGGATCATCATCATGTGCCATTGTGATCTTACATTTCTTTGAGTCATGTCATGTAGCTTTTATATTTTATTTGAGTCATTTTGATGTATTATTTAATTCCCCATCAGAAGTACGGCTACAACAAATTTTATGGAGTCACAGAGGGTCGAAGATTTCAAGAGAGCTTTCCAACGGCGCTGGTTTCGCATAAATTCAATGTCGTGGCAGATCACAGCGATGGATCTCGCCGGACCACGCGCTGAAAAATAGGAGCTTCAGGTCTGGGGCAGCAAGCCCCAACACTTGGCGATTGGAGCCGCCCGGCCTCCGACCGGTGTTCCAGCCTGGTCGCCATCCAGGGAAGCAGATCATCAGATGTCACCATCACAGAAGGACCCACCCCGTTAGGTCTGAAGGACGGGACAGCACGTGGGCCCCACAGACCCACAGATCGTGCCATCTGGACAGCACCAAAACGTGGGTTTCGGCACCGACAAAGCGACATCAAGATGCTGCCCGTCAACCCACTTCCCGTTACTCCTGGGCCCCACATGTGACCTATTACCTCCCTGTGTGGAGTGGGTCGCAACATTTGTCCCGCTATAAAATTTGTTAACCAGGAGTACGGATTTGGCCGGGGTGTCTTCCCCACGCCGGGAGCATGGAGGTAACAGTCTAACTTCTTGGCGTTATTTTGCTTAGCTAGTATATGGTCATATGCCACTGTGAGTGCGATAGAATCCTAACCTGTGAGTCCATGTCACCGCTGTGAGCGAGAGAGTGACCCGTCCCGTGACTTGATCCGAGCATGAAAATGAGTCGACCACCCTTGACTCTGCCAGTTTCACAACCGTACGGATCCACACTATCCCTCACTTGGGACGACAAGTAAGCTTGCGTTTCTGTTAGTGACGTATAGCCCATAGGAACTCTTAGTGTCGGGCCAAGGCATCTCTAGTATCCAAGTGTTGCCGGTCGCGTCCCCATCTAGAGTCCAAGGTTCGCAACACCTAGAGTCAGTCCCTCATTCTGTCCCGCACCATTGCCTTTACTGATTCCCACCATGTCCTTGCATCACGTTCCAGTTGAAAGGTCGAGAGAAGGACACGTTCTTGATTGCTGCATTGCATTAGGGAACGCGAGAGGGACTGGGATCTCATTTTGCCACTTGCCGAGTTTGCATATAATGACTCAGTCAATAGGTCCATGGGCATGAGTCTATTTGAGATAGTTACTAGGTGTAGACCTAGGAAGCCAGTGGATCTAGTTCCTTTATCCATGCATGCTAGAGTGTCGCAGTCCGTCGAGTCTTTTGCCGAGCATGTTAGGGGTTTGCATGGTGACATCCATCGTCACATAGAGACTAGCAACGCATGATATAAAGAATTGGCCGACACTCATAAACACCCCAGTGAGTTCCAAGAGGGAGATTATGTCATGATCCGGGTCAGACCGGAACGATTTCCTTCTGTAGCCGTGAAGAAATTACACGCTCGTGGTGCTGGCCCCTTCAGAGTTCTGAGGCGAGTTGGATCCAATGCATATGTTGTAGACTACCGAAGGACTATGGTATCAGTTGCACATTCAACGTCTTAGATTTAGTGGCATATAGGGACCCAGCAGTGATCCCCAGTGAGTTGTTTGGGACTTCTCCACCCCTTGTGAGCAAGCGCTCCCCTAAGAGTCCACTTCCAGCCCTATCACCTCAGCAGCATAAGCAGATAGAGTTTATACTGGATGAGCCGGTGACTACCACTAGGAGTGGCGCGTATCACCGCTACTTGGTGTGTTGGAGAGGACATCCTGCATCCGACGACACGTGGATCACGTGGGCAGAGCTAGAGTGGCTGGACCTCGACTTGCTGGAGCGATATCATAGCGACCTTGATCCTCACTCGACGGGGTCAAGTTCCTCCCACCCGGGGAGGATTGGTAAGGACACCAGAGGCCTAGACTGACATGAGGCCTCACAGACGAGCCACCGACGATGGACTCACAGAGCCACATTGGCTTCGTTATGGCTCGGAGATAGTTAGATTTTACAATCTCTTTTATTTCAGTTGTGTCTATTTTGTAGGCCACGTATGGGCCATCTAGACCTTATTAGTCTTCTAGAGTTAGGGATTTCTCTTTTGTGTTAGTGGGGAGACCCTCTGGCCTTGCTGGCCCTCTACCAGCAAGGGGCCATCCCCACATCCTCCCCTCGGCATCGCCGAGTCACCAACGGGTTCGGGTGAGTGTCGTGTGAGTTGGCCACCGACTCCGGCCCAATCGGTTCGCGCTTGTGCTTGCTTGTGTAGGTCCGAGGTTCATTTCACATCACATTTACTCATTCGTTAACCCATGCCGCATTAAGGGGGAGTTACTATTAGTCATATGAGTGTGCATGATAGTTATGCTTGTGTGGTTACATGTTCATACATCCCCATTGATTTTGGTGTCACTGATAACAAATGAAAGAAAAAACAAGTGATATCATGTGCATATTTGCATATCATATTTGCATATTGGCATATTTGACATTTTTCGTGCATATCCACATATCTTGCATATAGTGCATATTCTAAATTGCATCATATTGAACATTCCATTTTGAATTCTGAATCAATAATTGGTATCACATCATTGGGCCAACAATTTGTAACAATTGATATCCACATTGGTATCATATTTTCTGGCCTAACATGTCCATTTCATTTCCATTAACCCCATTATCTATTATCTTTTTGTAGATGACAAAAAGTGGGAGAATGGTTTGTGTGCTCAATGCTTTATGATTCTGTGCTTAATGAGAAAGAGTTGTGTTGGGGAAGAATTAGATTATGTGTGCTAAATGTCAATGCTCAATGCTTCATGGGTTTGAGTGATTAATGCTTAATGCTTGGTCTTTCATAAAGATGTTTACAAAACTGTTCTATCGCACACATCGTTTTGTCATCATCAAAAAGGAGGAGATTGTTGTGTTGCATCCTGTAGTTGATTTCAATGTTTGATTTTAATGATAACAAAATGATTGCGTTTGTGTGTGTGCTTCATTGAGCAGCATGTTAGCAACTTGTTTAATTAGTTAAAGAATGCTTTGTATGATCACATCTTATGAAAGTCATGTATGGATGAAAGATTCATCTTGTTGTTCATGATTCTTTATGATTTATGCATTAGTCGGAGGGTCATTGTTGACTGGCTCCGTGTTGACGGGGGTGACACGCTCCTCAATGGGAACTTTCTCTGCTCGCGTCGATATCTGAGGCCCGACAGAAGTGCCGACATGGCCGACCGGAGCCGGTGGCTTAGTCGGGTGACGCAGTCTCCTGAGGTGAGATATGGGCTGGTTCAGATCATCAGTCTGAATCTCAGGCTGATGCTCGGTGGTGTAGCACGCGAACACTCCGACCGCGTCATGGAGGAGCCAGACCGTCCGCTTCTTCTGAGAACGCCTCTTGGGATGGACGGGTGCCCCCAGCCTATCAAAGACTGAGGTGCATTGTAGAGGGGTCTCCATCGTGGAATCTGCCTGAGGAGAACTCGAGGCTGGATATTGGTGGGGCCCGGAACGAGCCCGTCTCTGCTTCCGCCTATCTGAGTGAGAGGCGATGAGGGACTGGGCGCCATCGGATGATGCTGCTATAGGGCCAACTACACCTTGCTTGGCGCGGCGCCCTAGTGCCCGGAAGGGGTTGCTGAGACGCACCTCCCGGACTGCTTGAGCTTCATCTGGGGTAACCCAGATCCTTCTCAAGTCAGGTTGTTGGTCCCCCTCATCCCCGCGTCTTCGGCAGGGCTTGAGAGCTGGAATGCCGAAACGGCACTGGCGCCTCTGGGTCGTTACCAAAGCGTTCACCCTTTTGAGTTCCGCCTTGTCTTCCCGCGTTTGACACAAGAGGCTAAAGCGGTTGGTAGTAGGGACCGTAGAGACGATCCGTTCTGGAGGTACAATGGGTTTGCCCCCGTCCAGGCGAATCTGTAAGTCCTCGACAAGAATGATCTTGCCGGAGTTACTGGTGGCGGCAGTGGGTCGCCTGCCCTTACGACTGCAGCGCTGCTTCTTCTGGGGAGCCGAAGACGATTCTGCTCTAAGGTGGTAGACCAAGAAAACCCGGTCTGTGAATGCTGGTGGCGCGAGGCCACTCACCGGGAATACCAGAATGGGCCCCCAAGATGCATAGTCTGTAGTGAGCGGGGAGGGGAAAGACGAAGAAAAGAGCTTCACGCGATGACGGAGTCGAATCTGTCCCTCCTCTAGAACAGGGTATAGACTGCCGATGCAAGAATTCTTTCGGATGCTCCTGAACTCCGATGCCAGGAAGACTAGTGCCAAAATTCCGTGGATTGGTCCAGGAGGATGTAGGAAGTTTGGCAGGAGCCGGGGAAGTCGTCGCCGGTCGCGGTGAAGCTGGAATCAGGGACTCTGTTCTCTAACTCAGGCCTTCTTAGCACTGCAGCGTCTAGAAGATGACACCACCACGAACAACCCTGAACTCCAAATTGTGCACGGTCAGTGGCGTTGGAACCAGCTACGAGCTGCCTTCGAGGCGAGACCTACGGGCGTGCCATTCGATGTCAGAGCAGTCTACAGCAACCCAAACACTGACAGGGTGTCAGTTCTGCCCTAGGGTGGACAGAACTGCGCACTGTAGGGAGAAAAAGGAGAAGAAATCACTCCGGTGGCCAAACGGAGCTTCACTTCTTGGAGGAGGAGGGGAACTCGTAGAAGAAGATCTCAGTTGAACGCCGCCTCCATATCTTCAAAGGAGCCAACGTGGCAACTGCTGCACTCTGCCTCTGGAAGCTGGGTAGGAACCGTCTGCGTAGTCAGAGGAGATCGCCTCTCCCGGACAGTCACGAGCTCGAAACGGGACAAGACAACTGCCGTTGCGAAGGCGACTTGAAGACGCTTCGAGGGGTGGCTCTTGCATCTTCTGGAACATCCAGATGGCATCGCAGCTTCCTCTGTAGTCTTCAGGTTCTCTGAACTACGAACTGGTGGGTTGTAGATTAAAGATGATGGGGGGAAAATGGGGTTTATGTGAGAGGAAGTGGGGTGGATAGGTATGGGGGTGACCCCTAGATGTGAGGGGGTCTGGGAGGGGGTGCTCTAAGGTGTGGGAGGGGAAAAATGAGGGCTGGAAGGGGGTGTTTGTGGTGGGTGAGAGAGGAGCTACAAATTTGGGTTGGGAGGGAGAGAGGAGATTCAGTGCGGATTTTCTTCTCGGTGTTATTACTATATTGGCGGCTCGGTCCGTTCCGTTCTGTATTGGGCGTGGTTGTTTTCCCTATGCCATGAAGGTGGAGGAACCGACATGATTGTCGTGGCCCTTTCGGCAGATGGGCTAGTGTTGCTCTGTGTGTGGGGCATGGTTTGTTCGTTGGTTCTAGCTCGAGATTGAGAGATTCTCTCGAGGGCGTCGATTCAACCTGTGGACGTATGGCCTTGTCTATGGTTCTGTCGGCTAGGACGGACTGTTCGATCGTGGGGTCGGGGTTCTGTAGAGGGCATGTTTGTGTTTCCCCTGGTTTACCGTTGTTTACGCACGCGGGAAAATTCCCTTCTTGTTCTTTCCCTCGCGGCGGGGATGCACACTCGCCTTTTACGGAAGGCCGAGATGGGTCGATTTGGCACGCGGGGATTTCGGGGGTATTGAAAGGAGGGTAAAAAGAATGATATGAACGCACAGGAAGGAACGACGTATGGTTAATCATTGTAGAAGACTGGGACAAAGATGGCTGGATGGAATGTGGACGTGCCAATCGATTTCTCGACGATCACCAGTGGAACCAAGTGTTTGACTGGGGATGTGTCGCCAGGGCATGGCACGTGAGCATGAAATGTTATGCGTCACGTGGAGAGAAAGAGGTTCCGCTGGTACGAGTGTAGACGATTGTGGGGGCTCATGTACTCGACGTCTTCCCCACTGACCGCAAGCGATCAGTATTTATTTTACATTGGGCGGAGCCCAAACACCTTTGTTTCTATTGCCGAAGAAAGAGTCAGGGACCCTGGGAGCCACGACGTCGGGAGGGCTTCGTCCGTGCAACAATGATAGGGCAACAGCAACATAACAGGGATAATTGGGGGCAGAGAGATTAGTTCCGACGAGGAGGGGGATCCGCTCCCCGACTGGATTACATGAATTATATGCCATGAAAGGCATTTATATGGGGGCATGAAAGTCCAATTACAAGTGCTTGCAAGCCGTGGGAAAATTTTGTCATTCGTGATGGTCCCCTAGTCATTGCATTATTATGTGGGTAGTTTTGCATTTGTACATAGTGTCTGTCAAAGGACTTGTGACTCAGCAGGGTGTCACCCGATGGGCGTCACAGTGTCTTCCCGTCATAAGACAGCATCGAGGTCAGGGCTGTAGGGGTGCCATAGGCACCGTTATGCTTGAGTAGTTGGGCGTCACCAAGGCTGAGGTGATCGTATGATGTGGGCACCACTTGTCACTAGGGCAGTCGGGCGCTGTTGAGACTCGAGCGGTTGGACGACGTGAGCATCGCCATGACTGGAGCGACCAAAAGTCGTTGAGCTCGAAATTACCGGGTGCCGTGGGCACCAGTGGGACTGGAGTTGTTGGTCGTCGTTGGAGCAAGAATGACCCGACGCTGTCCGGACCTGACATTTGGATACCTGGGGCACCGTCGTGACTGGAGTTGTTGAGCGAACCGGCATCGCGGACCCCGATATGATTGGAGTAACTAGCAGTCGGGTGCCGGGGGCACCGCTGCGACTGAGGCAACAGAGTAGTCAGGCGTAGTGGGCCACGATGTGGCTGGCAGTCAGGTGCCCAGGGCACCATTGTGACTGAGGTTGCTGAGTGATCAGGCGCTGTGGGCCCCGATATGACTGGAGTAGCTAGTAGTCTGGTGCCTAGGGCACCGTTGTGACTGAAGGAGTTGAGTAGTCGGGCACCGCGGGCCCCGACGTGGCTGGAGTAGCTGGCAGTCAGGTGTCGAGGCACCGTTGTGACTAAAGTAGCTGAGTGGTTAGGCACCACGGGCCCCAACGTGACTAGAGTAGCTGGCAGTCGGGTGCCTAGGGCACCATTGGGACAGAAGGAGTTGAGTAGTCGGGCATCACGGGCCCCGACGTGGCTGGAGTAGCTGGCAGTCGGGTGCCGAGGCACCATTGTGACTAAAGTAGCTGAGTGGTCAGGCACCGCGGGCCCCGACGTGACTGGAGTAGCTGGCAGTTGGGTGCTGTGGGCACCCGAGGGCACTGTTGTGACTGAAGGAGCTGAGTGGTCGGGTGCTGCGGGCCCCGACGTGACAGGAGTAGCTAGCAGTCGGGTGCCGAGGGCACCGTTGTGACTGAAGGAGCTGAGTAGTCGGTTACCGCAGGCCCCGACGTGACTGGAGTAGCTGGCAGTCGGGTGCCAAGGCATCGTTGTGACAAAAGTAGCAAAGTGGTCAGGCGTTGCGGGCCCCGACGTGACTGGAGTAGCTAGTAGTCGAGTGTCGAGGGCACCGTTGTGACTGAGGGAGCTGGGAGTGTGCAGGAAGAAGCTGAGACCCAAGTAGGGGTACATGTATTCAACTGGTTTCATGCTGCATAAGAGCCACGTGGGCTTTACAAATGCGCCGAGGGGGCCAAAGTACAATGGGCGCAAGCTGCGAGACAATTCCGACGTGTGGGTCGATCCCTGGGTCAATGTTGGATAAGACGGATATCGGCATGCTTTATAGAGGCCCTCCATGAGGAGATCGAGACAAGCCCGACTACCTAGGTGGCAGGGGGAGTTGTGGGCTGGCGCCTGAAGGAGGCCAGAGGCGGCTCGAGATGAGCGGTCGGGTCTGGGCCTTGGAAGTTGAGTGTCGTCATGTTGGGGAGTCGAGGCCGGCCCCGGGCATATTACTCCCGGGCCAGTGGTCCGGCTAACTCGAGTCATCGGTCAGAGCGATCGGCGGTGAGCTCAGGGCGAGCGATGGGCACATAGTTCCATGACGAAAGTAGGTGCGGCATCATGGCGTATGCATAGGCACCGTGGGTTGTCATACGCGAGCAGACCCAGAATGTAGGTGTGTTTGTCGTTGCCACAACGCCTTATGTGCGATAGGTGTGGACATGTGTACGATGGCTAGACGCCACGTGAGGGGAGTACGTGTGATATACCCTCGGCGCGAACAAGCCGATCAACAAGCCAACCATGCGCGCACTTAGCTGCTCGCATCCTCGACCCTTGCTGGATGCCTGCGGAAGTCTGAGGGTGCAACAGTTAGGTCGTTGGTTCCTCTCTTTTTTTCTTCTTTAGCCCCTAGGAAATTTTTATAGGGGAAGGTGAAGAGTCAGGGAGGATTTAGGTGGACCAAGTTAAGGGTAAAACTTGGTCCGGGTAAATCCTTGATGTCCCTCAGGTCTCCGTGTGTCATTTTACGTAGTCGTGTCATTTCCTCTGGCTTAGGATTAGACAGATTGGTGGCCTGTTCCGCTGTAAGCAATGATCTTGACCCTGAGTCGTGAGACTCAAAGATCATTATGGTTGCAGGTCTAGTTGCCTTACCCTGAGTCTATCAGCAGTTTCATGTGCTGCCGTGGTGCTTTATAGTACATGTGATAGTGCTTCCTTACCTATCTGTACTCCAGCACTCGTATTTTAAGTCTTTGTGTTTAGTGAGCCTCCACTAGTCGTAGCCTTACGACACGTTACGGCATGTCAGCCCTTGTGGTGGGGCAGTTCCCATTGTATAATTTTTAATCTAGTTTCGTGGGCCCTCGGTCCAACTGTAGCGTCCTGCAGAGGGGGAATACTAGCTAGAGACCTGGCTCCAGGCAATAAGCCAGTGTGTGCACACGTGGTCAGGGGCGTAGGACTTGCGCCGATGGACGTGACCCTATCTAGTCACTCGTGACTGTAGTTCCTGTTCTGGTTCAGCGTGTACCTCAGTCTCCACCGTTCTAGGCATCCGTATCGAGGTACTTATGGCGCAGCATAAGACGTCAGTGGACGTAGCTGGCCGTTCTTCTAGTGAGGGGGTACTTTCGTCACGTGACACGTGACTCTCGCGTTTCTCACGCGTCGTGACCTTTTCAGGTTAGCCTTCTCTCAGCTTTGCCTGAGGTCAGTGTTGTGTCGTATGCACGATGTCCTAGTCATATGTGTGTGATTGTGTCTAGAAGAGCGTGCACGGTAATTGAGTCGTGTGTGCTTTAGGGTGCCTGTGTCTATTTAGGTCTTTTCTACACTTTTTGCCTATCCTTGTAGGCCCGACAGATCGGCAACTCTTGCCTTTGTCAGATCAGAGTTCGCCTTCCTATTGCTGCCTGAAGTAGTTTAGGGAGTCGAGGTTAGTTCGGCAGCCGCGCTCGTTCTGTATGGCTTTTCCCTTTTCTTTTAGCTTCCCTCTCCTTAGCCTATTCCCTGAGAGGCATGACGGCCAAAGGCCAGAACTGGGGCTGGGACTGGCCAACTACTTCGTGAGGAGATGGTAGCTGAAATGTAGGAGTTGGATGTTGGCACTGGGTATGGGTAACTACCTCACAGAAGCGTGATGACCGGATTGCTAAATTGGCACTGGAACTGGTGTTGAGTGGCTAGCCTATCGAGGTGTTGTAGCCGTGATACTGGAATTGGAAGCTGGGACTGGAACTAGGGGGATGGCCTATAGAGGCATTGAAGCCACGGTGCTGGGAGTAGAGGGTGGTACTGGAACTGGGTGGCTGGCCCGTGAAGGCGTTGAAGCCACGTTGTTGGATCTGGCAATCGGTACTGGAGCTAGGTGGCTGGCCTGGGAAGGCGTTGAAGCCACAGGACCGGAACTAAGGACTAGACTTGGAGCTGGGTGGCCGGCCTATGGAGGCGTTGAAGCCACATCGTTGGGACTGATAATTGATACTGGAGCTGGGTGGCCCGCCTGGAAAGGCGTTGAAGCCACAGGGTTGGAACTGGAGCTGGGTGGCCGACCGAGTGGAGGCGTTGAGGCCGCGAGGCTGGGACTGACAATTGATACTGGAGCTGGGCGGCTGGCCTGGAAAGGCGTTGAAGCCACAGGGTTGGAACTGAGGACTGGAACTGGAGTTGGGTGGCTGGCCTGTGAAGGCATTGAGGCCACGAGGCTGGGACTGGCAATTGATACTGGAGCTAGGTGGTTGGCCTGGAAAGGCATTGAAGCCACAGGACTAGAACTGAGGACTAGAACTGGGCCTTGTCCGACCATTGAGGGAGTAGTGGTCGCCCTCATTATGGAATGATCTAGAGATGGTCGTCGATAGAATGTTGAAATCGACGGCCCCTATCAGCGAGGAGTAGAGAAAGAGAAGTATTTTATTTTGTCTCTTTACCAGCCCTACCGCCCTTTCGAGTTTTTGCCAGAGCTGGCCCCCTTTAGCTTTTTTCGGTATGCCCTTATGGATTTTCATACCGAGGGGTTACCTAATTCTCGTGCATTGCTTTGATTTCTCTCCATGTCATTATTATTTCTTTTATTTTCTTGAGTAGATTTATCACCATCTACAATTAGGGGGGTGTAGTTGCGGTAATTGCCCCTTTCCTTTTCTGGGCGATCACGGTGATCTAGGTCCTATCACTTCCGCTTGCTCCACCCTTAGCGTGGCGAGTCAGCGGATCTCTTTCGGTCAGACTGTTCAATTTTAGTCACGTGGCCCAAGGCCATTGTGTTCTCCTCGCACCGCGCGTGCTTTTACGCCAAGGCGAGGAGGTCGATGAGGGTCGTCGGGGTTTCTACTTTGAGAGCACGTCGAAGGATGTGGTCTCGCATCCCCTGAGTAAGTGCAGTTGTGGCGATGCTGACGTCGAGGTGTGGGATCCAGAGCACCTATGTACGGAATCGGGAGATGAAGTCCCACAACGTCTCTTCTCGCCCTGCCTGAGGGTGAGCAGGGTCACAGCAAACTTGGCTACCTTTTGGTACCCAATGAAGTTCTCCTTAAATAGCTTCTTTAGCTGCTGGAAGGAGGAGATAGTCCCGGCCAGCAGGGACTCAAACTATGCCCAGGCATTCTCCCGGAGAGTCATAACGAACGCCAGGCATTTCACAATGTCTGAGGCCTGGTGGAAGACCAGATGGGACTCGAAACTGTGCATGTGATCGACCGGGTCAGTGGTGCCATTGTACGTGGTGAAAGACGACAACTGTAGCTTGGGTGGAATGGGGGCTTCCATGATCTCCTTGGAGAAGGGAGCATAGAAGTCTTGATGATCGTCGATGAGGCCCTGGTTTTTGGCAGTGAAGAGGACATCGTCTAGGTAACGTGCATTGTCCTCAATTTCATCGATGCGCTGGAGCCGCCGATCCATCTCCAGGCTAGAGTGCAGTGGGCTGTGCACCTTTGTCACGCCCCGAGCGCGGAAGATTACTCGGATGCGTGACGTGTCTATATAGATCGTGTCATTAGAGCGATAAGTATGTTCGACATACATAATTTACAGAGTGAGTATTTTGGTCTCCATGCCAAAAAAAATTAGCACACTGACTTTCAATGAAATGTAATACCTTCTTAGGAATAAAACATGCTGAGGCAAGATAGATTGGCATGCTATGTAAGATAGAATCAATTAAAACAGCCCTTCCAGCTGCAGACAACAATTTGGGCTGCCATCCCTCCAGCTTAGTCTGAATCCTCTCAATTAGGAACCAGAAATCTGAACACAGGTATCTGCCTTTCTTGATAGGGATGCCCAGGTAATTCAAGCCATTAGACCGATACTTGTAACCAGTAAGAGAGCGGATGGATTGTCTTAGAGAAACATGGGCTTTAGATGAGAGGATAAATCTGCTCTTAGTAACATTAACTTTCTGCCCTGAACAGCATTCATAGCAGCTAATGAAATGTTGAAAGGCCTCAATGTTGTACCTACTAGCATTTAAAAAAATCAGGGTATCATCTGCATACAGTAGATGAGAGACCTGTATACTGTGCCTTGGCCCTTTATACCCTTTTAGACGACCAGATTGAAATAGGGAAGAGAGCCCTCTACTTAAGACTTCCGATGCAATTATGAACAGGAAAGGGGCAATTGGGTCCCCTTGCCTTATGCCTCTGCTAGACTTAAAAAAACCAGTTGCCATACCATTGAAGTTAACCGAAAACCAACTGTTGTAAAGAAGCATACCAATATAAGAAGTGAACCTGGTGCTAAAACCCATTTTCCTCATGACAGCAAGAATAAAATCCCACTCCATCCTATCGTAGGCTTTTGCCATATCTAGTTTAAAAATCACATTATGACCTCGCACTTTCCTATTGAGATCCATCATAAGCTGGCGGGCTAAAGCAACATTGTCCAAGATAAATCGGCCTTTCACAAAAGCCCCTTGCTCCAAAGAAATTATACTAGGCAACAGAGGAGCCAGCCTTTCAGAAATAATTCGGTGTTGACGTGCAAAATGTGAATAAAGCCGGAAGAGACCAAAGGCAGATCAGGACAGAAGAGAAATACACAGAAGACATGCCCCACACACCACGTCGGGAGGGGGGTCACGGGGTGGGGGTGACAAATTAAAAACTACTACCCTCGCGCAGGAGGGGGGATCGCGGGGAGGGGGAAGCGAGCTAACCACCGCGTTCTGAGCTGTAGCGGCCACTCAAGACGCTTCCACCTCCTGGACAAAGATCGGAGGACGCTGATGGATGCCCAGAAGCCTGGTGTCAATCTGACGGCGCTGGGTGGGGACGGCGGCTACTGCAGCAGGCTGGTGCAGTTCAGCTCGGCTGGACTGGTCGGCGCAGCTGTGGTGCGACGGCTGGTACGGACGCTGCAGAACTCCAATCGCGGCGGGGCCAGGTCGGGGACGTCGCTGACTGGGAGGACTACGAGTCCTCCGAAGGGCGTGGCCGTTCGATCACCTGGCTGGGTGTGGCCACTGGGATAGCCAGCGTCGGGTTTCTGGGTGAACAGAAGGATAGGACGTCGCAGATCGGGGCAGAACTCTGATGCCGATGTCAGAACGTGGAAAAACCACTTGAGTTGGTTTTGTTACGTCGGGTTCTGAAACTTTGGTGAAGACTCCATGAACTGAAACGGACAGGAAGAAGGGGTGACGGGGCTGTCTTGACTGCAGTTCATCCTGGGTGAACAGGGGCTCCGGGTCTGGTGCGCCTGTGGGAATTTGGACGCCACAGACCGTGTCGATATCGGATGCAGGCGGGATCACTTCTGGTGCATCGGTGCTTTGGAGGAGGAGAACTCTTGTGTAGAGGGCTCGGGCTGAATCACACCGGGGAGGGCTGTGGAGCTGCTACCATTTGGGACTCAGATTCAGACCTGATCTTGGCGTAGTTTTGCAAGAAAGGGAGGTGCGTGCAGTGCTGAGGTCGGATCGTCACGGGATCACTTCTGGAGTGAATCTAACTTGACGACGTACGACTTCCCAGAAGGGAGTTTTGGCTGATTTGCACCGTGGAGGCCGGAGTAGTCTCTGCTATCTTGCCCTCTGCTGTAGGTGGGTTGCAGAAGACAGCAACTTAAAACCCACTCCCCCCTCTCTCTCTTCTCACTCTCTCTCGATCCCTCTCTCTTCCTCTCTCTTCGTCACACACTCTCTCCTTCTCTCCTAATCTCTCTCGGTTTCGGTCCAAACGAGGCCCGATCGAGGCGTGGGAGGTACTGTTGGGATGGGCTCGACGCGTAGGCCGCGGTGGTGCCCTTCTTTCTTTGGTTCGGGGAGCGTGGAGACGAGACGGGCCGAGAGGAGCCACGACACCCTGTCGTTCGATCTGCACCGTTTTACGGGCTTCGTCACGATCGAGGTAGGGGAATGAGTTCCTCGTCTCACCAGGACCATTTTAACACCTCATGCGTCGCCGATGGCGGACGTTTTCATCATTTTTCATGCAAAACCCTATTTGGGAGATTTTAGGCCTAATTTTGGGATTTTTCTTCTCCTCGCTCGATTTTAGTCTAGACGGTCACTGATCGAGGCGCGAGAGGCGCCATTGGGAAGGTCGTGTCACGAGGATCACATGGACGTCCATCTTCCCTCGATCCGTGGAGTGTGGAGGCATGTAGAGCCGTGGGGTCATCGTGGCCCTCGTCGTCTGTTCGGCACCAGATCGGCTTCCTCGTCATGTCAGAGGTAGGGGGATGGACTCTCTTCCTCACTAGGAACCTGCCGATACTACATGCGCCGTGGTCCGATGCCAGCTGCATCATTTTCTGTGCATTGTTTCATATTAGCATAATTTAGTCATTAAATTATGAAATTACGTCCATGGGCATCGTCTTTACGTTTTCGTTGATGTAAATGGATGTATAGATGCATGCTTGAGCAAGTTAGTTTATTTTCGCGTGTCCCCCATCTATTTTGGTCGACTGGGAGGGAGTTCGATATCGAACTCATCCAACCCGTAACCCAGTCGACATAACGCGCCAGGACCGGTGCGTTATAGTCCTTTAACGCACCTAAAGTGGTGCGTTATGTGCCCTTTGACGGACTCCTCCAGGTCCGTCATTTGACCATTGACCGATCGTTTGACCGCATGCATTCACCATTAGTCAACTGCATTTTAATATAAGAACATAATTCACAAAGGGAAGTGTAGGACGTACCCGCTCAGCCAGTGCTGCCTCAGCCACCTTGGCCCGATCGACCATCCGCCGGAACTCCACCTCCCGCTCTGCCCAGTTGGCAGGAGTCTGTGCGGTAGAGGAAGACGAAGTGTCGGCCCCTTGTCGCTGGGCCCCCTCCCCCCGCTGAAATCAAAACTCCAGGCTAGTCGTGTCTCAGCATAATAGTAATGCATCAGTTAAGCAAAACTCACCAAAAGAGCTAAGGCCTGTCGGGCCTCATCTCGCTCTCGAATCATCATCGTAAGGAGCCCTGTCAGCTCTGCAAGGTGTCCCTCAGGGTCGGTCTGCATTTAGAAGTCCAAGTGTTAGCAC
This sequence comes from Amorphophallus titanum, assembly GCA_024336825.1. Taxonomy (NCBI): domain Eukaryota; kingdom Viridiplantae; phylum Streptophyta; class Magnoliopsida; order Alismatales; family Araceae; genus Amorphophallus; species Amorphophallus titanum. The sequence goes on from JANBPO010008917.1 coordinate 2,338,622, forward strand.
ATCATTGAGTAGAAATCATAATCATGATTGAAAAGAGTCCAAGGTTAAAGAAGTCGTACCAATCGGTGGGCGCCTCAGAACACCTGGTCCCTGTAGTGTCGTGCATACGCTGTGTAGTACGCCGCGTCACTCTCTGCCCGGGCAATCACCGCCTGCCCAAGGGCTGTCCAGTTAGCAACCTGCGTGGCATTCCTCGAAGTCCAATCGAACGTCGCGGTCAGGCCTCTCACTGACCTCGAAACCCGCTCTCCCGCCTTCTCTGGCGTCGAAAACTCCACCGCGGGCTGGTAAACCCCGATGGTCCTCATCACCAATCTGTAATGTAGTGGCTCCACCACATTCATGCAGTAAAGCCACACGTCTCGGCCTGCAAAGGCAAGGGCCCCGACCACCCACGGTTGGTCCGCCTGGCCCTCCTCTCTATAAGGCGTCCACCGCACTTGCAAAAATGAGAAAACTGCATCAGCATCATAACCATATAGGAATGCATTTAATCAGAGAATCTGAGTTTAGAATCATACCAAGGCGTACGGCAGAGCGTCTATGTCATCCTGCAACTCCCTGACCTGTTGCCTCAGGGAGCCGGTCTCTCGAGGTGCTACCCACCTCCGTGAAGCAGGAGCATGGATTTTGTCAGCATGGAGTTGGCACTTAAGACACCTCCGGACATAGAGGGAGCAATCTTCCTATAGAGTGGGCCAATAATAACCCTGCCTAAGGATTTTCTTCACTAGAGCCTGGCCATTAACATGACCTCCACACTCACTCGAATGGGCTGCTTCAGCCACCTTCCAAGCTTCATCATCATCTAAGCATCTCATGAGCATTCCGTTGAGAGTGTGCCTATACAGTTCTCCAGCAATGATAGTGTACTTCGAGGTGGCTCTTCTAATCGCCTTACATTGCTCGACATTTGCCCCTTCTGGGAACGATCCGTCTCTGCAATATAGCTCGATTTCATGGTACCAAGGCAGTTCTTCTTCCTCCAAGATCTCCTCTAATTCTATTAGAGATACTTCCTTCAGATCTTCTTTCTCAGCCCTTGCCCCTACAACTTTCCTAAGGTTGGCATACCAAGGATCCTGAAGAGAGGGTGCGTCCAGTCTCTGAACGACGATAGTCTCGGTGCTCCAACTAAGAGGGAAAGATCGAGATGAAGCGAGTGATGCTAGTGCATCAGCAAGAATGTTCTAAGATCGAGTAGTATGGATATAGATCAATTTGCGAAATTGCCTAGCTAGGAGCATGACCAAATCTTGATATGGCTTGAGCTTCGGGTCACGGGTGCGGTAAGTGGATAAAACCTGCCGCAGAACAAGCTGAGAGTCTCCTATAATCTTCAAATGACGCGCGCCCAAGAGATAGGCGCGCTTCAATCCGACTAGGAGAGCTTCATACTCGACGATGTTATTAGTAGCAAGAAATTGGAGCTGATAATCAAAAGGAATCGTCACCCCTTCCAGAGTAAGGAGGACAACGCCTATCCCTCGGCCTTAAGAATTTAGTGTACCGTCGAAGTGTAGAGACCAAGAGGGATGATGAGTGAGGGCAGAGAGATGCTCATCAGGGAAATCGTCCTGAATGGAATCAGTGCAGGGGATAGGAAGATGGGCTAGATGCTCAGCACTCAACCCCATCACCCCTATCCACCACTACGACACTTATCAACTTCTTGCATACCCAGTTCGCAGGCAGCAGTAGAGGCCCCACTTTCAGAGCCTGCCCCGGGGCCATCCGACATCTTATGGAGGTGTACCATACATTGACGGAAAGGTCTTCAAGTCAGCTTCGACAGCGAGTTGATTTCACCTTCATCCGTGTTCGGGGCTGTCCGAGAGGTCCATTCTCGCCGAAGCACGCGACTGGCATCCCTGGGAAGACCTGAGCACTAGTGCAGAAGCTCCTACGGCCACACCTCTGCTTCCCTTGTTGCGTCGCCTGGCCGGGATGTTCTCTTACCAGTCCTCCTTCCAACTCAGTCGACGGAGCTTTATTCAGAATCCGGAGCTGCCCGTTCCAAATTTTCTCCCCTGGGTGCGCAGGTCAGTCCAACCAGAACCAACTCCGACACCCAACTACTGTTCATCCCCTATCTCTCTGCTTCGACCTCTCCTAGAGACCATACTAGTTTGAGATTGAATAAGATTGGTAGACGGACGCGACAGCTCTGGTCCCATCCCGTTCTGACTCCGGGAGTGCTCGTGGCGGCATCATCTTCCCGCTGCTGTGCCCAGAACTCCGTACCAGACAGAGCAGAGCCGCCCCGCCCCAGAGCCAGCCACGACCAGCGACGGCTCCGGGTGACTCCCCAAAAATTATGGAGGCTTCCTGCACCAGACAGTGATGTCTGAGCACTGGTTTTGGCGTCAACCGCGTCTGTGGTGACCCGTGGTGGCGACAACATCGACTGCTAGTCAGCCTGTTCCTGAAGCTGGCAGAATCGACCGAGTGACTTCATCGGCATTCTTATGACCTTCTTCCCCACCCCGCCTGGCCAGCTTAGTGCCCCTCTCTGTGTGGAGGTAGTATTTTACTCTAATTTAAGTTCCCCTCCCCTAGTCCAACCCCCCTGTGTGGGGAGTAGTGCGTGTAAATTTGAGCAGGGAGAAGCTTCCACGACGCAGTGTGCGGGGAACCCCACCCAAACCTGGAGTGTCTGGGAAAAGGTGGAGGCATCCCCACGGAATGGGGTAAGCTCCTTAAAGCCGGCAGACCAAACACGACGACCGACGAACCCAAATAGATGGAGACCCTGAGGGCTAACCTACGAAAGGCACCGGTGTTCTACGGGTCTTTAAACATAAACCCAACAAACACCAAATGGACGTGGGCCCCGAGGGCTAGCCTACGAGTGATCTCCATGTGTTCATGGGTTATCTGGATCGAGACGGTGTTCGCCATTAAGGTGGTTTAATATTCACTCAGAGAGTGAGAAACAAAGCCTTGAGACGACGCAGTTGCGGTTAAACTGGAAATCACCCCGAAGGTGAGGAGAGGATTAAAACGGCACGATGATGCGAGTCGGATGGAAACCGGCGTGGCACACGTAGGAAGAGGGCTTAAAGCGGCGTGGAAACCATAGGAATAGGTCTAAAACGGCGCCACCTAGTGTAGGTGTAGGGGGGCCCTTAAAACGGCGGGCCCCTTTCATCCGAGCATGCCAGATTAGGGCGCGCCGATTTACGGCCGCACTGTATTAAGGGCCTCTTGATTAATTTTGGGTTATTGAGATCTTTTGAAGTGATTTTGGGGGTTAATTGAGCTGATCACTTATTGGGTTGGGGCCCGGGCCTTCCAAAAGTCGAGTCATAGGCTCGCGCGAGGTTCATACTCAAGCGCGACGTTTATTCCGAATAGAACAGAATCATTAAGTTAAAATTATTAGATGATTTATTAACTTAATCGCGTCGGAATTTTGACAGCATCTCCCCATCCTAGAGGATTATGGGGGGGAAGCGGGGAAGTACTCACGTAGCGGAGTAAACCCCTAAGAGCCGGGTGGCGCAACGACGGTCGGCATACCCAAACGGATAGGAAGACCCCGAGGACTAGCCTATTAGGGGCACCATGATTCTGTGGGTTAAAGCGTGACCAGATGAGATGACTAATAAGGGAAGGAAATCCCCGAGCACTAGCCTACGAGGGGTACACGACCCTGTCTCTCAACATCCAGGGTTGGGCTTCACCCTTGAAGAATACTATTATAGTGGGCGCTATGAAGTGGACACCATCTTCACTTTCTACCTAATTGAAGATAACTCACCGGGGGCAACTTTTGATGAGTACCCAGCAGAAACTGAACATATGGAACCGGCTCGACCAAGAGACTTGATGCAGAGGTCATGACTTCTTGCCGATGCTGGGAGCAAGTCTACCCTAAAGAAGCGGCCCTTCAAGCCAGATTTGACACGGTCAGTAGTAGTGAACTTGAAGATGTTGAAGAAATAGGGACGCCTCCCTCCGGTGGACCCCCACTAATGACAATCTCAGCACCTCTTGTACCAATTGGGGAGGGTTCATCCGAAACCAGTCAAGAGATGTGTGTTGCTAAAAAGGAAAAGGCCACCTCCACTAAGGATATGCCGATCCAAGAAGGTGAGATCTTCTCACCTTCTACTACAAAGATGCAATGCCATTCCAGCTCAACAGTAAACAACCACCAGTCTTCCATGACTAGAAGCCTATCTGTGGGGGATGAAGCTATCAACTCACCCCTCGAAACTACAACGGTGGCAGATTTGCCGATAGAACAATCCACACAACCACTGCTGGACGGGGCAGAGACCCCTATGAAGCCCAAATGAAACCAAATGAAGAGATCAAGGTCCTTGACCTCGAAGATGATATTCCAGATTTTGTCGACCTTCAGCCAGCACCCCCAGAGATAGAAGATGGAGGCTAAACTATAGTCGACGAGCTGATAGAAGTCAGCCTAGGAGATGAGGACAACCCTAGGCTGACCTTCCTCAGTGCCCAGTTGTCTGCTAAGGAACAAAACCTGTATGTTCAGGTACTACAAGAATACTTGGATTGTTTCGCCAGGACCTACAAGGAAATGTCAGGACTAAGCCCCGTAGTTTCCCAACATGAGCTAGCAATAAGCCCCAAAGCCAAGCCGGTGAGGCAGTCACCGCAGCGCATGAGGCCAGAGCTCATTACATAGATATGTAAAGAAGTGGACAAGCTCATTGATGTAAGTTTTGTCAAAGAAAATCAATATACTACGTGGCTGGATAATATTGTTCCCGTGAAGCAGAAGAATGGACTGATCTGGATATGTGTAGACTTCCGAGATCTGAATAAAGCTTGTCCCAAAGATGACTTTTCGGTATCAATAACGGAGGTCATGATTGATGAAACAACTGGCCATGAAGCCCTGCCATTTATGGACAAGTCATCCGGCTACAACCAAATATGGATCGTAGAGCATGACCAGGTCCATACAACCTTCCGAATTCCCAAAGACATTTAACACTACAAGAGGATGCCGTTCAGACTAAAGAACGTTGGTGCCACTTATCAGTGGGCGTTGACCAAAATATTCAATGAGCTGCTCTACCACAAGGTTGAGTGCTACATAGATGACCTAATAGTCAAGACCAGAAGAAAAGAGGACCATCTGCAAGACCTCCGAGTTGTTTTTCAGAGGCTAAACAATATGAATTAAAGATGAACCCTATGAAATGTGCATTCGGAGTATCGAGCGGTAAATTCTTTGGCTTCATTGTTAGATATCGGGGAATCAAAATAGACCCTGCAAAAATCAAAGCAATTCAGGAGTTGCCTCCACCAAGGAACCTCTTTGAGCTGAGATCTCTATAAGGCTGCCTGGCATACATCCGACAGTTTATATCCAACCCGTCAGGGTGATGCCAGCCTTTTGACAAGTTAATGATGAAAGATGTTTCCTTTTACTAGGATGAAGATTGCCAGATGACCTTTGATAAGTTGAAGGGCTATCTGAAGACTCCTCTAGTGCTGGGTGCGATGATGAAAGGACGACTGCTGATACTATATATAGCATCCACATACAACTCTCTGGGGGCAATGCTAGCCCAGAGCAATGAAGGGGGGAAGGAACAAGCCCTCTACTACCTCAGTTGAAGACTTGTCAGAACTGAGGAAAGATACACCTACATTGAGAAGATTTGCCTGGTGCTGATCTTCACAGTCAAGAAGCTCCGACACTATATGTTGTCACATGAAATTAGGGTGATCTCTAAGGTGGATCCGCTTAAATATATCATGTCTCAACCGGTGCTTAAAGGCCGTTTGGCCAAATGGGTGGTGATCCTTATGGAGCTTGATATCTCCTATGTGTCGCAAAGGGCCGTCAAAGGCCAGGCCATCGCAAACTTCTTTGCTGAGCATCCAGTGCCTAAATACTGCCCACTGGAACCATAGCATCCTGAAGATGAAACCTTAGAAGTCGGCCAAGTCCAGCCTCTCTATGGTAGCTGTACTTTGATGGCGCTTTCAGAATTGACACCTTGGCTACTGGATCAGCCAGAGTCAGAGCGAGGGCAGGTATAGTCTTGAAGTCTCCGGAAGGAGAAGTCATCTATACATCCTATTCAATAAAGAAGCCATGCACAAATAATGAAGCGGAGTATGAGGCCCTGATAATTGGGCTGCAGATTGCTCTATCCATGGAGATCCAGATGTTGGAAGCAATTGGAGATTCCATGCTGATTATAAAACAGCTAGAAGGAGAGTTCGATGTGCGGAAGCAAGAGCTCCTCCTCTACTACCACCTAGCACTTTGCTTAATGGCGAGATTCTATTTCATCAAAGTCAAGCATATCAATCGGGGACAGAATGCTCAGGTAGATGCCCTCGCAAAGCTAGCTAGCTCTTTGGTGATTCCACCAGATACAAGATTGAATGTAACGATAATTAACCGACGACTGGTCCCCAGTATGACAGAGGTCCTGATCGATGAACAAGAAAATGAAGCAGTAGCTATAGAAGAGGTTCAGTAGCCCAACTGGCGAGAATATCTCCTACATTAGTTCTGGCACCAACAGCGCCCAAAGGAAAAATAACAACGAATGAAACTCTTATGGGTCAAAGACTCCTATGAGATGAGGAACAAAACCTTATTCTGAATAATGGCAGATGCCCAAAAGAAAGTTCTACTCTGTTGCTTGTCTTCAGCAGAAGCTGGGCTAGTGATGCAAGAAGTTCTTGCTCGGCCAGCTGGAGCACACCATGCCGACCTGAAAATGAAGATTAAAATAAAGAAATTGGGCTATTATTGGCCCTCCATGTTTAATGATTGTTGCAAGTTCGCCAAAGCTTGCCAAAAATGTCAGAAAGAATCGCCGCCTTTTCAACAACTACAAGTATAGCGGTCAAGTTGCGCCAAAGGCGGTAAGGAATAGTCAATTCAGCATTTACTATTACCAAAACTTGTGGACGCAAGGAAAGTTTTACATGGTCATACTAAAGAAAAGAAAAGGAAAAAGTAAAAAGGTGCATCCGGCCTCGGGCCCACTACGAAGCTCGGTAGATGAAGGATCCTCAACAGCGAGTGATTCGCCCCCTGCACCCTCGGCGACGGCCGGTCCAGACACTAACCCAACTGGTGTGGGAACTATCTCGATCTTGTGCCCTCTCAAGACTGCCAGAGTTGGCGATCGCTCAGATGAAATAGAGGCACCCCGACATCCGCCTTCGCTCGGTGACTGAATGGAAGAATCAGTGGTATCTTCGTCCGAGTCATAGCACTACCCAGAAGGAAAATCGAGCTCTCCGTGTGCCTGTTCGTAGGCCAGAGCGGTCGCTCGATGATAGCCTTGGGAAAACCCCTTCCGCAGGCCCTGACGATAACCCAGATCGTAGTAAGCAAAGGCAGCCTACTGGAGCGCTGCCTGGTAACTCTCCGAGCATTTGTATTGCTCGAGTGCTTCCAACCCAGCCAGCTCTGCCTTCGCCTCGAGCTCGACCGCCTTCTGTTTCGCCTCGGACTGCCTCTGCTCGGCTTCGGCCCGTGCGACTTCGGCCTCTGCCCGCTATCGCTCGGCCTCTCAGACTTGGCCCTCAAGCTCTTCACGCTCGACCTTCCATTGCTCATCATGCTCGACCTGAACTTTGCGCTCTGCGTCCAGAAGCCTATCTTTCAGCCCCACCATATAGCGGGTGTGAGTCAGCTGCTCGGTCGCCTCCCGAGCGTCTTTTCGGCTCAACTGTTCTTCCACCTTGAGCGAAGTCGCCTCCCACCGGAGGTCCTCAAGGTTGACAGTCAAGCGTTCGATCTTCTGGTCGGACACGTCGCGGGCCCAGGACAGAGATTCCCTCTCTGACTCTAACCGAGCATACAAATCGGTTCTTCTTCACCTCGTGGTGGACAAGGCATGATACGACTACAGGGGTAGTCTTTGTTGTTCGGCTCTTCCTTGAACTGGTAGCTCTTGTAGAGGTCTTGGCAGCAACTCTCAGCTTCTGGTCGTCCACCTTTAACAGGTCGACGAAAATGAGGCCCAGACAATTGGGCAGTCCAACAGCAAGGGGCATGGACCCGAATGCCACGGGCACCGCCAGGTAGCCCTCACGAACATGAATATCAACGACTTGCTGGCCGAAGTGGAGGGAGGCGAATCCTTTCGTCATTTTCAACTCCTATAAATAGGATTAACGCAAAATTAGAATTTAAGAGAGGCCACCAGGCCTCCTACTTTGGCGTAAAGATGAAGGGAGACTAGGTCTCACCGGGCGTGCCAAGAGTTTATGGACGCGATTTATCGATATTATTATTTATATTTTTATTTATTGTTCATTGGCGTGCCAGTCACATGCGTGACAAATTTATTGTGCGCTCGATCTGACTTGGTCAGTCGATTATAAGGTTCGAGTCGAGACCAGAAGTCTGTCATACCGTAAAGGTTATGACGTTAATTACGTCCTTCCTGAGGGAGGACAACCCTTGATTAAACTCCAAAGACAAGAGGCCTCAGGAGGCAGTTGAAAGTAATAATGTGCGTATGATAAATGAACATGTAAATAACAAGCTTGTTTGAGCGCATGGATTAGATCCGGTGGCGTGTCCTCCTTGGCTTCAAGTTATGCCAAGTAAGGATAGGAGACCATCCACGCAGTGGTGGGACGAAATCCGAACAGTTGTTAGGGTGCTCTCCCTCGGTATACGTCTTCGAGTAGAGGTCCCAACGCGTTAGTTATTCCCCAAGGGACAGAGCCGAAAGGGGTATGTATTGACGACGTTCCCTTGGCCTATTGGGGTTACCATTATTGAATCACAATTTCGACAGCATCTCCCCTTATATCGGCTCATGCCCAAGGAGAGATAGACTATCATCCACGGAGTGCCGGGATGAAAGCCGAATCGACTAAAACTCTGCAACGCTTCCGTTTACGATTCTCAGAGGAATGACGCCTTGATAAGGGGCGCTATTTAAAATGGCGACACTATGAGGGGCGTTAGTTTATAAATTGACGTCCGGTGGAAAATGCTCTGTTTTAGTAAATGACGTCACTGAAAGGGGCGCTATTTAATTATTTATTCCAAATAGGATTCTTACCGTTTTATCCGGATCAATTGACGCCACTATTGAAGTCCGTCATTTATTGAATTGATGACTTTCAAAAAGTCGTTATTTAATGTTTTGTTGAGATTTTTATGTTTCGAAATTCAGGGTTGCTACATATGTAGCAATACATGTATTTTACACACAATACACTCTTAAAATACATAGAAAATGGAAATGGGCTTCAGGACACCGAATCTCCGAGCCACAAGCTCAGTGGTGTGGGGGTGGTGCGGCGTCGGCTCTGTGTGACGGGTCCGGTGGGTCCGGTGCCCCACCAGCCCACTAGACCTAATAAACCCAACGGCCCTTGAGTCACGAGACTCGGGTGAAGACCGTCGCACGTGACAGCACAACGCCGTCATTCTGGTCTAATCCCTGGGTCTGAAATCACGGTAGCACGATTCCCAAGGCAGCTCACAAGTCGCCAAGTTGATTCCTCATCCAAGGGACACACGGAAAACCTCCAGCCCCAGGCTGGTTGACTGGACTCACAGTCCAAGGTCACATACATGGCCCTACTCGGGAACCACTTCTCGGCGAAACTCATGTCGTGCGGGGAAGACCAACCGCACTCGTACCGACTCACGGTGACTCAATCTAGTGAAAGCATGAAAGCCTGGAACACGTGGGGTTGCCCAGACCCCCAAAACCCACGGGCATGGTAATCGAGGTAACTCGGTACCTCCGGACACCCCTAAAAACACGAACATAGAACCCACGGGTGTCCGTGACTCTCACGAGGCCGAAGGTCAACCACTGGGTCACAACCGGGTCGACCGGAGGCCAACACAACGCGAAACGGACACGGCGTAGCTCTCTCTCCCTCCACCTGGTAAACCACCTTCCAGCCCCCATTCTCCCCCTCTCTCACCTTAGTTTGCCCCCTCTAAGACCCCCTAACAGCTAGGGGTCACCCCCATACCCATCCACCCCACTTTCCCTCCCATAAACCCCATTTTCCTCCCATCATCTTCAGCCTGCAGTTCTCAATTCGGGGGTAGCAGAGAACCAGCGGCTTGCAGAGGAAACTGTGATATCATCTGGGCGATTCAGGAAGCACAAGAGGTACTGATAGAAGCGTCTCTGAGTCTTCTTCACATTGGCAGTCGTCTCGTCCTCTTATGAATTCGTGGCTGTCCGGGGGAAGCGATCTACTCTGACTGCATAGAAGAGATCCAGCTAGCAACCTGAGGCTACTTCCAAAAGCTGCCACGAGCAGTCTTCTAAAGATCTGGAGGCGACGTTCGACTGGGGCATTCGTCTGCGAGTTCCCCTCCTCCTCCAGCAAGCGGAGCTCCATTCGGCCTCCGGAGCGATTTCTTCTGCCTTTTCTCCCAAGAGTGCGCAGTTCTATCCACCCTGGGACTGAACTGACACCCTGTAAGTGTTCGGATTTCTGCGGTCTGGTCTGACATCGACTGGCACCCCCGTGGGTCTTGTCTCGAAGGCAGCTCGTCCACGGTTCCAACGCCACCGACCGGGCTCAATTCGGAGTTCAGGGCTGTTTGTGGTGGCTTCATCTTCCGGATGCTACAGTGCTGAGACAGTCCGAGACAGAGAACAGAGTCCCTACTTCCAGCTTCACCGCGACCGGCGACGACTTCCCCGGCTCCTGCCAAAATTCCAACATCCTCCTGGACCAATCCCCGAAGTTTTAACACTGGTCCTGCTGCCAAAGGAGTCAGGGAGCGTCCGCAACAATTCCTGCATCGACCATCTATCCTCTGTTCCTGAGAGAAGATAGAACTGACTTCACCGACCGTTGAAGCTTCTCTCTCTTTTCATCCCCTCCCCGCTTGGCCGGCTGAAGGCCCCTCCCTGCGTGTTCTTTTTGGGGTTTATTTTCATCATTATTACTATTATGTCTCTTTTTCATTGCATTTGGGGGTGTGCCGGACAAGGGTGAGAGGGGCCGTGCTGGGTTGGGGAATGCACCGGGTTGGGGTAACAAGGGTGTGCCGGCCAAGGGATGAGGGGTTGTGCCAGCCAAGGGGCGGCCATGGTGTACTGGGCAACGGGGTTAGTGCATGGCCACTGTGTCGGGTAAGGGTGGCTGAAGGGCGTACCGGGTAGGGGCTGAGGGAGGTGTGCCAGATGGGACCCAGGCAGAGGGTGTGCCGGGTCAGATAGAACCAGAGTGTACCGGGCAAGGTTGCAACTGGGGTGTGCTGGATTGGGAAGGGTGGGGGTGTACCGGGGAAGACCAAGCCAGGGGTGTGCCAGCGAAGGGGATGATCAAGGTGTGCCGGACTGGGCCTTGTAGGGTACATTAGGTGGGGTGGAGCTGGAGCATGCTGAGTAAGGGCCAAAGGGGCCACTCCTTCTTCATTCTCTTGTGCCTTTTCCTTTCTTCTCTTCCTTGGTTTTATGCAGTGCATATGGGTTTTCCCTTCCTTTCTCTTAATCATTTTCCCTTTCCTCTTCATTGCACGATGAGTGTTTAAGCCGCGTAGTTATCACTCAGTCCGGTCCTCTTCGCGTTATTCACAGTTCTCTTGTCTTGGTTGAGGCACTTTACCATTATTCATTTCATTTGTTTGTTGCTTCCTTTTGTCTCTTAACGTGCTTATTATTTCTGACGAAAATTTGGCAGCATCTCCCCTTAACCCGGACAATAAGGGAGATAAAGGGAACGCGCCCACAGGGAGTGGCAGAACCTGACAATCTGAGGTGCATGCCCAGGAGTGACAACACCCTTAATAAAACTTTGGAAAACCCGGAGGAAACGATGAGTGAGAGACAACTCTAAGACTGCCGAGGGGTGCACCGGGCAATGGAGGGTGGCTGGTGTCGGCTAAAAAGGCATAAAGGGCTGGAGAGGTGTACCGGGCATGTGTTGGTTTAGATTGATCTCTCTGATATTATTTCTGCACACGTCCATCAGAGATTGTTCTGAATCAAAGCATAAGCTTTATTTTGCAATAGTTTTTAAGAAGGGATTCATTCACCCCCCCTCTGAATCCGTGCCTTGCACCCCAACATACCATGCCTAGCGGTGGTCGCGTCTCGTTTGATGTAGATGAGCTGGTGGCGCTGGACAACCAACGTCATTCGAGGAAGAAGAGTAGCGCTCCTGCTCCGGTCCGCAGCCATACCTTGCCACCGTCGCCGTCCAAGGCTCCTCCTCCTCCTCCGTCCGAGGTTCCTTCTCTATCATCGCCGGCCGTGGAGCCTGTGATCGCCCCGCCGGTGTCCGCTCCCGTGAGGGAAGTGCTGGATAAAGGCAAGGCTCAGACTCTTGAAGACCCATCGCTTAGTTGGGAGGAGGTGAGAGCTCGCCTTCTGTCGCCCATCGCTCCCTCGGGGCCTCTGCTTCCTGCCTCCGGAAGAGCCTATCTTCAAGACCGCGCTTACGGGGGAGGTTGCTATGTTTGTGGACAAGGCCATGCAACCACGGGACTGGACTGTGGAGTTCGGCCTTGGGGCCCATGATGAGCTGATGGACCTGACGGCGAAGAACTTCGTCTCGCTTGCCAGGGTGCTCAGCTTGTGGCGGTACCACTTCTATGGTGTAGCGAGGGAGCTGAAGGATAGCCGGGCCGTGCATGCGGCGGTGACGGCCAAGTGTAAGAAGCTCGAGGGGCACCAGGAGGGGTCTAAGGCGGAGGTTGCTGGGCTCTGAGAACAGTTGGAGCAGGTGGGACGAGCCCTCGTCGGGATGGAGCGGGATCGCGACTTTTTTCATGTTCGGGCCGAGATGACTGAGTCCCATGCATCCAAGCTGGGTGCACAGGTCAAGACTATTGAGCTTCGGGCCCAGGAGGTGGAGGCATAGCATACTGAACTGCGCTCGTCGATGGACACTATTGTTATAAAACAAGAATGTGATCTAGAAGGGGGGATGAATAGATCACTCAAAGATCCAGGGCGCTACAGTCCTCCCCTCCTTTAAGAAATTTCATCCTCAAAATTTAAGGACTAACAAGGGTAAGATAGGGAAGAATAACCCAATAATCACAAACGTAAAACACAAGAAGTAGAGTTCAGAGGAACAGTGTCAGGCTATTGTCACGGATACACGCTCAGGAGTGAGCACGACCACCAGTGAATACAAGTCCGACACCTCTGAAACAAGGCAATGTCATTTACATCCCGCAAGATAAGAGACACGACTGCCAAGGGTACAACACCGAGGAACGAATCGATAGAAGCGACAGGCACAGCCAACATCAGCTTACATAGGGAAACATAGTCCTCTCAGCTGATAGCTTGACGATATCATCAGCTCTAGTGCCAAAGGAGACAGGGAACACCAGGCACATAGGACGCCAATAACTATTACACGGAGGAATGACCGCAAAATAGCAACAATGGACCACACACAAGATCAAGTCAGCCCTCATTCAGATATTGCATCTGATCGAGTTGCAAGCTACTTCACCAGAAAAAGGAGCACAGCAAGCTACTGACGAGACAATGGTCCAGCACATAAATGCAGAATCATACAAAAATAGCAATTGTTAAGAGCAACCGCTAATGACAACAACACCTGCACGATCCCGGCTCCGTACGGCACACAGAACCACGGAACATACTACAAGCAGGGTCATGTCGAGGTACGCGGTAGCTGAGCACACGACTACAGGGGGCGAGTCATGCATCAGGCCGTTCACCAAGGAAAGATCTACAACAATTGGAATCGATTACAAAATGACAAGAGATACCACAGTCTTAGGTAACGCATCTCAAGGACTATGAACACGCCTCAAGAGCACAACACCCACGAGAAGGAATGCAGAGTAAGGGGTATTTTATCGGCAGGGAAGCTGACGATTTCCCCAACACTCGCAAATGCCACACTAAAGCCAAAGAAATGGCCGACAACGGCATGGTCACGACAACGTCTAGGCACATACAACCAAGACGGAGTACTCGAGCAACAGGAATAATTAAGACACACATTAACTAATTGAAAAATGGAAATGCACCTTCCACAAGATAGGACGTCACTGCTCAGCACGAGGAAGCTAAGGGGCTGGTGAGTCCTGCTGAGGCTGTGGCGGCACAGGTTGAAACTGAGGTTGCTGTGGCTGGGCCGACGAAAAGAACTGCGCCAATACCGATCTGTACGGGCAGTTTCGAACAACATGGCCTGGCTGATTACAGCAGATACAAACCACCGGCAAGGAACATGGCTTGCCAGGGTGGCCACCACCACACCGCACATGATCCCGGCTGACGGATAGCAGATCCCTGACGCTGCTGAGAAGGCAAAACTGATGATGGAACAGCACTGGCAGAAGATTGTTGAGCATGCCGTTTCTTACGTCCCTTATTCTTAAATCTCCGGAACCTCTTGCCTTTGGACTTGGAAGAAGAAGCACCATCGGCAGTGGGAATAATGGAAGGAACTCCAGGGACGCTCGGCAGATAAACCTGCTGCAACTACCCGATCGGTTGAGGGATAAGGTGATGTTGTACACCTGGCTGAGTGGACTCAACCTGGGCACGCACTTGAGATATCACCTGCCCTACTCCTGACGGCAGATGAGGCAGCACGGCTTCACTCAGTGTTCCACTCTGAACACTTGGCATGCCTTCCTCAGCTTGGGCGGGAGCCGCTGGAACTTGACTCGGTGCAGACGCATAAACCATCACGACAACCACCGAAGGAGGAGCACCATTTCCCTCCCTAGAAATCCGCACCTTCCAGTGACACGCCATCAAAATCTAAGAAGCACATGCCGATGAAAATCACATCAATAATCACGGAAAACACCTTAAGCCAGCAGTAGATGACTCAAGTGGACTTGCTCTTGACTAACGCTATGCAATGTCAATTCCTTATACAAGTCCTCAACACAGCTTTGATACCAACTGTAACGACCCAGAGCTCCGAGTACCGATAACCCGATAACATCGGATTACCACTACCAAGAACTGGGTGTGGGTTCCCCGCACACTGCACCGATGTAGCTTGATCCCTGCCAAGAGTTTACATGCACTACTCCTCACGCAGGAGAGGGGATCTTGGGGTGGGGGTTAATATCCTTACAGCCAAAACTACCTCCACATAGGGAGGGGCCTTAAGCCAGCCAAGGGGGGAGGGGAAGAAAAGGAGCAAAGGCCATTACAATCATCGGTGTCGATTCTGTCTTCAATCTGGAATAGCAGATAGGCGGTCGATGCTGGAATTGTTGTGACCACCTAGGATATCCGACTTGAGCGAAACCACCTCCAAATGCTTCCTGACTTGAAGGGGATTCCTCCAGAATTTTTAGTGACGCTCTGTGGGTCAGGAGTGACAGCAACAGCAGCAGGAAGGGGACCTTTCTGTCTGGCCGCGGGATGTGTCTGAACTAGAACAACGGGTTACAGAAGTCACTGTGTGCTCTCCTGATCTCTGAATGGCACGAACTGGTGGCGTCGTCTTCGTGGTCAAAGTATCTTTCAGAAGGAGTCAATGGGGCTTCAATCCGAGGATGAGGGCTGTCAGCATGCCCTAAAGAGTGGGCACTGGTCGGAGCAGACTAGAGCAGACAAGGCTGGATAGCTCGGGGGAGAAAAATCAGAACTCTGTCCTCTGATGGCTGAACGAGGTTCTATTTCTTAATCATGGAAGAAGATAGGCCGAGGGAGATCTTTGATGAAGAATCCTCCATCTGAATCCGCAGGGGTACTCCATGGCATGATGTTCTCTCCGGTTCTGGTCCAGGATGAAGACCTCCCTGCGTAGTCAGGGTAGAACGGCTACTCCGGCTGGCTCCGACCTCAGAACGAGTTGATTCCACCTCACCTGCGAAGAAGACAAAGGGATCTTTCTAGAAATGTAGGCCACTCCCCCAGAAAATGCCAATTGACTTCGTAGTTGCTTCTGCAAGTCGGGCCTTCTCTGCTGCCTACAAGCTGCGACTGCGGGTTAAAGTGGACTGGGGGGAAAGGGGGTATATGGGGGAGGAAAATTAGAAAAAATACTCCCCACGATCCTCGAAAAATGCACAATACATCTGCAACATTCCGGAGCCTGACAATGCATCAGTTCACCCTACACAGGGTTCTGAAAGCTCGACAGGCAAAAACCCGCGTCAACCATAAAACTCACTCTGAGACTTACCAAGGTGCTCCAAACTCACGGATTCAGATTTGGGAAAATCTAGGGCATTACACTCCTCCCCTGCTTACAGAAATTTTGACCTTGAAATTTGAGGCAACCACAATCATAAAGGGAAGAACAATGTGCCCAGTTGGCAACCCTCCTAGAGCTCCAGTCAAAATCTCGACATGCATGAGAACACAGATTCTGAGGGACACAGCCAGACCTTGATCATGAACAAAATGCCTCGCTCACACACAACACACATCGATCATCAGAATAGGCACATGCAAGTGGTACGGTCCGGTAATCACCTCATCCACAAGAAAATCCAATCACACCATCGCTGCCATGAACTCCCTCACTGAGGAGACACAATTACTTGATACGAGAAATAGCCACCGATCAAATCTGATGCCCGATGGAGCAATCAAACATCAACTTCACGAACAGCTGATTGAGCTCAAGGGCTGCACCAGGGATGACCATCACTGAGGCTCAACCAGCTCATATAGTTATCTCAACTGATCATCCTCGCGATGGTGGTGGGGGACGGGCCTGGCCCTCCCCCTCTCGTCCCTCCTCTCCCCGTGGTGCCACCCTCCTCGTTGGGCTCACCCCTGCTCCCTCCACCGCTGTTCATGCTGGTTCTCCTCTGATCGTTGCTGTCGGTCCTTAGGCTGCCTCAGCATGGAGGCCTGCTACGACCGCTCCCCCTGCTGCGGTGTCCACTCCTTCACTGTCTTCCTTCGTTCAGGTGGTCCGGTTGTCCATGGCCCCTCCGGCCATCCCCGTCTCCGTCCATCCCCCTGCTTTTATGAATATGGGTGTCCCTGTGGCATTCTTCTCTATCAACGAGGTTGAAGTCTCTTGCAAGGCCCTTGAACATTCTGTGGTGGCATTCACATCCTACAGTCGGCCTCCATTCTCTGACATTCGCGCTCACCTTGCTCGCCGGTTCTAGTTTTAGATGGACTTTGCGATCAGTGCGTTGGATAACTGACATCTTTTAATCCGGTTCCTCTATCGTGAGGATTACATTAAGGTTTTACTGAAAGGTTCTCTGCCCATCCTTGGGCATTTGTTCAAGTTTGTTCGATGGTCTCTGGATTTCTCCCCAGATGTTGATTTGCCGGTGGTGCCGAAGTGGGTCGAATTCCCTGGTGTCCCAGCCAACTTCTTCCTTGATCCTATGATCAGGTCTATTGCTAGGAGCATGGGTTCTGTGCTGCAAGTGGATCATGATACCACCTCTTTACTAAGGTCGCCTGCTGCTCATGCTTGTGTTCTTTTGGATGTGTCCCAGCGTCTCCCAGATTGCGTATGGATTGGTATTGGTTCTGATGGGTTCTGGCAGCCCATTGTTTATCCTAATCTGCCTCTCTATTGCTCTTCCTGTTAGTGATTAGGTCATCTTTTGGCTAAGTGTAAAGCCTCAGGTGCTCGGGCTTCTTCTTCTGGTCTCTCCGGTGGAGCTCCTCCACCTTCCGACAGTGGAGCTCCATCGCGCATGGCTGCTCAGGCCTGGTGGGCCGTTAGGTCTGTTCGTCTCCCTTACAGCGACCCTGCTGGTCCAACGGTTGCACCTGTTCATGATCCGGCCATTACTCCCTTGGCGGTTGAAGTGATGCCTCCTCATGTTCAGGAGGTCTCTCCCCTTAATGAAGGTGTCAATGCTCAGGTGGTTTCTCTTCACGATGGCGTCAATGCTGGTCTATTGGGCCCCTGCCCCCTAGTGATTGCATGGCTGTTGGGTTCCATGTGGCCCTTGGTGGCCCTCCAGGCCATGTGGTCCCCTCAATTACCCCTGGTGGTCCCTACGATGCTGTCCTTGAGTCTACTCTTGGTGATCCGGTGTCGACTCCTGTCCCTGTGCCACCATTTGTTTCTGATGGTATTCTGGAAGGTGGTGACTCCTTTGCTGCTCACGTTGCCCCTCCTGCTCCAGGGGTCCCCCCTTCCTTTGGCTTTGCTACAGATGTTCTTAAAGGAGTCGACCCCCCTGCTGCAAGTGTCGACCCCTCTCCTGCTAAGGGTATGCCTTCCATGCTTAATGCTGCGGCCACCCCTTGGCTTCCTGCTAATGCTCCTGCTGCTTCCTCCCCGACGGTGGCGCCTGCTGCTCCTGCTGATGTTCTTCCTACCGTTGCTTGTGTTTCTGATGCTCCTTCCCTTTCTCCTTCGCCTCGTGTTGAGGCTGGAGGTGTTGAAGGGGGTTCGGCTTCGTCTTCTGCTAGTGATGTTCCTACTGTGAGCTCGCCTTCCAAGCCCTCTGTTGGTGCTGCTAAGACTGTTGGGTCCCTACCCTCCTCGTCAACTACTGCTATTGGTGCTCCTCGCCTTTCATTTGCCCAGGCCCTTCGGTGGTCTGTTAGGCATCGCGCAGATGCTACACCACCTAACACGCATGGTCCTCCCGTGGCGACTAGTTCTTCCATCTCTAGTGGTGGCTCTTCATCGGGTGCTTCGTATTCTCCATCCTCCTTGGAGCCTGTCAAACCCCCTCTTATTCTTCAAGTTCTTATGGTCCCTGGGTTCGAGCCATCCCATCCGCCTGACTTCAGCCGCATCCATGCACAATGGGTTGGTGATTCGGGCCCTTCTCGTGTCATGCAGCCTCCTCGGCCCGATCCTGTTTGCCCTCATTGTTCGCTTCATCGGTCTCAATCTGTTAACCCCTCTCATGATGAAGATTGATTGGCCCTGGTTGATTACAAGCTTCATTTGATAAATGGTTTCTTGGGCTCGTTCTCCATTGCTGTCTTTGTGGTCAGCCCCTATTTTGTTTTAATTTTCTTATCATTTGAGCCTTGGGTTGTAATTCTCATTGCCCCTCTGCATAGGGTGCCTTTTGCTTGGCTCTGGTCTCTAGTATGTTTCTCCTTTGTTATAATTATAAAATTGCCTAGCTGATCTTTGGATCTGCCTAGGTATTGCTTTAGTTTAAAAAAAAAGTTATCTCAATTGATAGCCACAACATCCGTTGGCTCTTCACCACAAACGCTCTCTCATCCAGCGCCATTTTAATCTGGAGCCCTATTATCCATTTCGCTTCGGGAGGAACTTCGGCTATGACCAGCACATTCCCACGTCTGTTGCTTAGTTTCCCTTGGACAGTCGGGCCAAGCATGGGTCCACCATTGTTGGTGACGGGCGGTTGTGGTAGGATTTCTTTCATCGCCAAGACAGCACAGCTTTTAGGATTCCGATCATCTCCAACCGTGTTCCCCGTGTCACATCAGAATATATCAAATGGGGGAACACCCGCACCAGCTTCTACAGGGGCAGCAGGAGCACATTTTGGGATGTAGCCGAGCGTTCCTTCTTGAAGCTGCAGCCTGGGCCGGTATTCGATATTGATGAGGCCCACATGAAGAAGCTCTATTCTCAACATCCCAAGAAAGTGAAAGCTTATTTGGCCAAGCACCGGGCCTTAAAGGAAGCAGTTTCTGAGTTGTCCACTCCTGTCTTCACAGCCATTAATGAGGAAGCCTTTACGAAGGACCTGAGGCAGCTGTGTCATGTGGGGAGCGCTTACTTGGAGACACAACAGTATCCATACCCTCCTGAAGAGCCGCTCCCAACGGCAGTTCCTTGGAAATGTCCAACAGATAGATTCCATCCATACAGGATGTTCGTGCGCAAGGCAGATCGCACGCAGACATATTACCAGCACACGTCCTGCCTTTTTATTTTGTTAAATATTCATGGTCTATCTATAGAAAGTCCCATAGTCAGAATCTTGAGCAAACCACTGTTTACTTCTTTTCATTACGTGGACGGCTGGGGCATAGACCATTTGGGCATGTTCCATTGTCTGGACTTCCATGGCCATGCAGACTTGGCCACTTTGGTAGAGAAGTGTCAGACTATCGGAGATGTCTGCTGGCTTATTAAGGAAGTTGCCTCTCGCTCAGAGGAGGCGGCTTATTTATATTGGCCATTGTCTACCTTTTATGATGGCCCAGCTGGTACGACTTCTTCTCTTGGCTGTAGAGTTTTCATTCTGCTGCTTTAATTCTGCATCTGTTTAACTGTTCTCTCTTCTCTCTTCTTCTTCTATTTGGGGAATGCTTCTTCTCTATGTGTCTCTCTCTCTTTTTTTCGTCTTCTTTTTTCTTGTCGGAGAAGAAGGGGTTTTTATACCCCAACTGCACGACGATGTGGGTAGGCCGGTGGAGGAGGGAAAGAGGGCACATTGATGGGGATTTGACTTCCCCTCATCCCCGTTGACAGAGGAGTAGCTTGCGTGCCTCACTCTCATGTTGCCACGTCAGCCATCCCACTGCGCGCCAAGAATCCGTAGGGGAGTGGCATGAGATCCTCCCTACCGAACGGGTCGTGGGGAGAGCATGCTGCTGAAGAAGTAGACCATGCCGTTGAGAGGCATTTAGGGTGTGCCGGTGAATGGGACATATGATCGTGCTGTCGAAGGGCGGAAGAAGCGTGCCGTTGGGCACTTGACATTGTACCGTGGGAAGCTTTGCAACTGTGCCGGGGAAGGTCACTCGAGGGCGCACCGATGCAGGCCACTGGGGGTGTGCCGTTGAACAGCCGCTGGGCGTGCAGTTGAACAGGCGCTGGGGCATGCCGCTGAATAGCCGCTAGGGTGTGCCGTTGAACAGCCGCTAGGGTGTGCCGTTGAACAGCCGCTGGGCGTGCCGTTGAACAGGCGCTGGGGCGTGCCACTGAAGATCGGCCTTGAGCCCGTTTCATGCACAAGTTGTGGTTCATTTATTTTTCTTCAGGGCCCATGGATTATGAGTTTCTCGAGGGTTAGTTTCCCTTCACTGTCGTGACTCCGGAGACGACTTTACGACAGTGTGTTGTTCGTTCGGAGAGTTCAGATGGCCCGTCCTCTCCGCAGTTTCTTCGGTTGAATTTGCTTGTTGATGTTGGACTGGTCGGGACACGCGGACGTGCAATTTTAAACGTCCACAGTTCCAGGGCAACATTAACCTCATCACCCCTCTCCCCAGGGTTACTTTCCAATGGGATGATCATGTTAAGATCCCACTACCGTTGCCGAGGGTTTAATCACCAAAGGGATACCCTTTTTCATATCAGAAATGAATATAATCCCTGTAGGATGTCCAATAGCCTTCTTCAAAAGGTGCAAAAACTATGTCCATGAGTCTATACTCTCCCCCTCAACAACACCATATGCAACTAGGAACAAACAATGATTCTCATCAAGAGCAACTGCTGCCACCAAGATCCCAGTGTAATACCCTTCCAAGTGACATCCATCTATGCCCAGCACTAAATGGCAGCCATCTTTGAAACCACTAATACTTGCCCCTAAGCCAATGAACACCCTCTGAAAACAACCATCTAATCCAATCTTGTACTGTACAACTCGGGATGGGCCACTCTGCTTTAATTCATTCAGTAGCTGTGGCAAATACTTGTACATTTTCTCAACTTTTCCAAACACCTTCTCCTTTGCCGACTCTCGTGCATGCCAAATGCGGTGATAAGGGATTGAAATATTGTAAGACTTTAATAAATCAGCTTGCAACTTTCTTGGGGGTATGTCAGGATTCTCCTTCACTGCTTCCATTACCCTGGCTGAAATCCAAGATTTGGATGCCATCCTATTATCACACCTAGATGTGGCTGAACATGTGTGCTTTTCCTGCATTGTTTTGACTGCAAAAGTAACTCCATCTTGCAGCCTTGAGGCATGCACTCTCCATTTGCAATTAACATTTGCACATACAACAGTAATTCTCATGCTGTCATTTTTCACTTGCTTGAATTCGAATTGATTTTTTATAGCATGCTGACGTAAAGCAATCCTGTACTCCAGACTATTTGCAAATAGAGAACCAACTGATATATCTGGGGTCTCTTCATCAACCTCTAACAAATCTCCATCATCATCTGAAACCCCTCCATCAATATCTGATTCGTCTGAGGGACATGGCCTTGAATGATAACTGTCCTCAGTGTGTACCTCATCAGAATCAGCCACACTCTCGTCAGAATCGTTGTACTCATCTTCATATGCAACAAATTCTGAGTCACTATCCTCAGATTCAGATTGCATCCTCTTCTTTAAAATAGAGGGACCATGTCTCCTTTGTGGAAGATAATGGACTTGCCCCTTTTAGCCCTTTTCTTGGACCAGTGTCGCAGCCTGTAAGTGACGATAAACGTCGTGAGCTGCTCGACCTTGTACTCCTCTGGGGTATACACGAGCTGAATGCAGTTCTGTGGCAAGCATATGCTCTTGTCGATCGCTCGGCTAATAAGGTTAGCCTCGAAATCGACTTTACGCCTCTCAGGGCGATCTGTGGTTGACTTGGTGCTAAGATGCAGTTGATGAAGCTTAGCCTTCTCCTCGTCAACAAAGAAGAGGTCGTCCTCCTCCTCTTCCGAGAGCCAGTCATTGCTCTTGCTCTTGATCACTGGGAAGGGACTGATTCCCTTAAAGTAGAGAGTTGCATCGGCCAGGTTGCATTCTACTGGAGTGAATGGGGATAGGTCGGCAAAGACCACACGTTGTTCCCCATCCTTGATGTATTTGATGCACTGATGGAGGGTTGAGGGGAAGACCCAATTTTCGTGGAGCCAGGGCCTGCCCAACAACACCTTGTAAGATGTGCTGGAGTCGACGATGTAGAAGGTCACCTTGGAGGCAAAATCACCGAGTACCAAATCAACATCCACCCGGCCGAGGACCTCCTCAGTATTCTGAATGAAGCCGGATATCTTGACTGTCTGGACCTCCTGGAGGTAAGGAGTCAGATATAAAGTCTTGAACGTTTTGAGGGGCATGATATTGACAGCGGCGCTGGCATCCACCAGGATCCGGTTTACTTCATGCCCATTAATTTTGCCCTTCATATAGAGGGGTCGATTGTGACATGGAGGAGAGAGCAGAAAGTCTTTCTCCGTGAAGGTGACAATGGCCGTGAAAGCCTCATACGTGGCAGCTTTCATTTCCACCGCATGTGTTTCATAGACTTCTGGCTCTTGAAGTGCCTTGATAAGAGTTTCCCTCAAATCTTTACTCCAAGCTATGGCTTCCCAGATTGTGATGCTGGCAGGGAAATGCTTCATCTGGTGGAGGACCTTGAGGCTCGACGGGCCTTGGCCCTACTAGTGAGTTTCCTAAACTTAAACTCTAAATTATGCACTTCTATTTTGAAATGAAATGAGATAACTGACCCTAGAGTTTCTTGGATGCAGCGAGGGGAGGAGACCCAGCGGCAGGGGGCAGACGCTCCCTCTTCTTCTTCAGTACAGACTCCAGCTGACCGAGCAGAGTGGGAGGCGGAGTTCCGACGGATGGTGGCTCGGGTCGAGGCAGCCGAGGTAGTGCTCTTTGAGCGGGTAAGTAACCACTACACTTTCCCATGTGAATTATGCTTATATATTAAATGCAGTTGGCTAATGATGATGATGAATGCATGCAGGTGACAAAGCTGACAGCCACCCTGGCGGAGAGTACCAAGGCGAGGGAGGAGGCGACTCACCTACGGGGCTAGCTTGAGCAGAGTGCCCAACTGAGGGAGGAGGTAGAGCGGGGCTAGGTTGTGGCACAGGAGGAAGTGGCCCGTCTTCGACAGCAGCTGGCACAGAGCTGACCCACGGATTCACTGGAGATGATGCTCCTCCGAGCTGAGTTGGAGTGACTCCGAGTAGGAGCTGCAGAGGCAGAGTGCTATAGGGAGGAGCGGGATCGCACTCGGCTCAAGGCGACGAAGCTAGAGGGCGTGGTGGGGGGCTTTCGAGAGTGGAGTAGGGCGAGCAGCAGCCGAGTAGCCCCGAGTGGCAGTAGAGCAGCCCCGAGTGGTAGCCACACCACGCATGGCTCTGCCAGGTGGTACTTAGCCACTTCCTCTGAGCGGTAGAGGAATGAGGAGGAAGACCGACGTCATCGTCGAGAGCGAGAGGAGGGTGCGACCTCTACGATGGCCCCGCCATCGAAGTGGCAGGAGGGAGGAGGGGATAGTGACAGGCCAGAGGGAGCAGCTTGATTTTGTACTCTAGACACCTGTACATGATGACGTGATATGATATAGCATGGTTTGTTTTGTTTTTGTTGATTTTCTTTGTCATGAATGAATATATGTATGAAATGCAAATGGTCAGCAGTTGCAGAGGAGGAGTCCTCTGGTCGGGTTAAGCTGTAGTCCCCAGCAGTTGCAGAGAATGCGGTTCTCTGGACAGCAAGCTGTGAAGCTCAGCGGGCGAGGAGGATTCCTCGGACAGTAAGCTGTGAGGCTCAGCGGTTGTAGGCTAAGCTGTAAGGCCCAGCGGACGCAAGCTGTGTTGCGCAGCAGTAAGCTACACTCAGGTTTGAGTGTGGGGTGGACGTAGGTCTGGAGGACTGAACCACCTAAAAGTACTCATCTGCTGTGTGATTGCTTCTGAGGCATGCATCATCTTTTCGTTGTATTTATTACGCAGTAGATGATTGAGTAGGACCGTGTGAGAATGATTTTGGCCTGTCTTTGGTTAAGTGTCCTCTATCTGTCTTGCAGCATTTTTAAATTCCACAATAACTTTTGTTCTAGCGGAGGGACATTAATATTGGGTGACCGATCTATTCACCCCCCTCTAGATCGCCCTTAGCTGTTCAACACGACACTTCCCTCATTAAGGGATGACACGAGCTTGCTAGAGTCCAAGG
This sequence comes from Amorphophallus titanum, assembly GCA_024336825.1. Classification (NCBI taxonomy): domain Eukaryota; kingdom Viridiplantae; phylum Streptophyta; class Magnoliopsida; order Alismatales; family Araceae; genus Amorphophallus; species Amorphophallus titanum. Next base: position 2,363,346 of record JANBPO010008917.1, read on the forward strand.
CCGGTCTTCAACTTGGAGTCGAGTCCCGCCGTGGTCCATCCCGCATCAAATTGGTATCAGAGCCAGGTTGAGTCTAGGGTCGTCATTGCATAAAAAGGAAAAAAAAGTGTCTTAAGTCTAGGTTTGTAGTCGAGTCTGCATTCCAACTTGTCTTGTTGTTTTAGGGTTGTGTGTAGTCTATTGTCAAATCCATCGTATCACCAAGTGTCGACATGTCCATCGTGTAGTTCCCAAGTGTCCAATGGACTCCCAGTCGCCCAGGAGATATCACTGGTTACATGACACCCATGGGTTAGGCAACCATTCTCTTCACTTCCGTAGGCCCGAAGCCTCAGACTTTTATGGCTCCAATGACCCGGGTGACTACCTCAAGTGAGAGGCCACCATGGACGCTTATTTTGAGTGTTACACTATGTCCGATGCCATGCAAGTCAGCTTTGCCCAAAAGAGGCTTGTTCACAAAGCCGCCCTGATTTCCTGTTAGATTTTTAATTCCGCATTTGGATCCATTCACCCCCCTCTGGATCCACACTCTGCTGGTAGATCATGTCTGTTCAGCGAACACAACAGGCGCGACCTTCGGGACCCACCGCTTCAGTTTCTAAGGACGTGAAGGGGCAGTAGGACTCCTCCTCCCTTTGGGGAACTTCATCCCTCTCCTATAAATAGCAACCCCCGTTGAGCCATCAGGGCATCTCCTGTTTGCTGGGCCACAAGGAGGGAGCTCCTGCAGGATGTCTTCGGAGCAGTTTGGTACTTCGTCTAACGATGGGGCCTTGCAGATCCCATGCCAACTCTTACATCTTTGGAGGGAAGCGTTACCAGTTCCCTGGCCAGCATGGCCGGCACCAGGGGAGAATAGTGGTGGGGCCTCCGAGCAATACAAACTTGGATACCTAGATGGTTGGCGGGAGGCCTTGGAGAAGGTCAACCACCTGTATTCTGGCAGGGGGATCCTACTTCTTGAACCAGACAAGTTCCGTCCCTAAAGGGATGAGACATTTCTTTGTAATCTTCCTCCCTACTCATGAATAAAACTTTTTCTCTTCCATCTTCTCTTTGTTCTTGTGGGGTGTGACTATTTTCCCATTGTCTTCCTTGGTTTGTAGGCATATGATGAGGTGCTTTCCCTAATTAGAGGAAGCGTCTCTTATTTGTAGATAGTAGCTACAGCGGGCGGGACAACCGGTGTAGTGTGTGGGCCTACTGGTATAATGGGTGGACCTCGTTGTCTACCCACACCCCGACGCTAGATCTCTCCGGGGTCATGGCTTCAGGTGTAGAGGGTCCAACTCTTCTTCCTAGTGTAGGCCTTTTCACGGGCAACTTCTCCAGCTGGTCCACTTCCTCGAAAATTGACAGACCGAGAGGTGGGTTGCCTGTGGAAGTTGCCTTCGTGGTCGCTGGCAAGTAACCTGACAGAGGCGGTACCAGATGGACGAGATGCTAGAGACTGGACTGATTGTCATACCATCATAGCCTTATCGTTGGAAGAATTTTAGAAATTGATGAGAAAGAATTTTGGAAGAAATATTAGAGAGATGGAGAAAGATTATGTAAAATATTAAAATATGAATTAAAACAAACTCACAAGTGTATAAAAGTTACAACAAAATAAATAAGAAAATACAATGGACAAGCCTAATCCTATACTAAGGAAACATAAATGAAGGGTGGAGAATGAGAGTGGAGCCACGTAACTAATGCCTACTAGGGAGGAGAAGTGCCTCCCATGCCCTCCTTTTATAACCTTAATCTAGCCCTTGTATTATGTGAACATCTCCATTTATTTTCCTCTCACGTTTAGGCTCTCTGCTTGTGTGAACCCCGCCACCGAAGCCGCGGTGTGAAGGCCGCTTGAATGGCCTTTTGGCCTTGTCGACAGCTGGTCGATTTGACTACGTGAGAAGCTGTGCCACTGCCAACTTTGGTTGGTCCTGTCCGCGTTGAAGACCCAGCCGTAATGCCACGTGAAGCCTAGCCTGTGTGGGGCCCTCTACATTGACTTTGCCCAAAGCCGAAGCCGTTCGTGAAACCCATTCGCCATTTGAAGCCTTCCTGCGTTCATCGTGGACCTGCCTTGGCGTGTTGCTCGTGCATGCCTTTTGCCATGTGAAGAGCCTGTGCGTTGAAGCCGCCCAAGAAGCCAGCGTGAAGACATCATGTGTGAAGGAGCCTTTGCTACCGTTGAAGTTCGCCCATGGCCCGTGTGCATGACTTGTTCGCCTGTCGACCTGTCGCTTTGAAGCCTTGGCGTCGTGCCTTGGCAGTAGCCTGCTTGCCCATTTGCCGAAGGAGCCTTGCGAGCCACCCAAGTGGACACCTTGCGTGTTGAAGCTTTGGCCATCTTGCTGCCCATGCTAGCCAACTGAAGAACGTGAGCTCCCTATGCACACGTTAAAGACCCGCGAAGAAGCCGCCATGCCAGTGTAGAAGCCCACGCTGCCTTGCCTTCACGTGGAGCCCATCCGTTGCATGTAGCCTTGAAGCTTTGAATGCGCTTCGAGTGAGGCTCGGTGCGCAGTGGGGGTTGTGCGGTCTATCGCGAGACTGCACATCCCTTTGGGAGGCCCTATAGGGCCGCACAACGGCTCGGTGCGCTTCGAGTGAGGCTCGGTGCGCAGTGGGGGTTGTGCGGTCTATCGCGAGACTGCACATCCCTTTGGGAGGCCCTATGCCAACTGCCCATCTCATGTGTTTTTGACCGTTGTTTTGACCGTTATGTAGTATTTTGGGATGTGCGGCCAGGGGCTGACCGCACAACCCTTGTGCAGCCGTGAGTTAGCTGCACATCCCCGATGCCTTTTTGTCTCGGCACGTAGTGGGCTTGTGCGGCCTGTCAGGGACCGCACAACCCTTCAGCGGCCCAGGATGGACCGCTCATCCTGCGAGTTTCCGACCGTTGCTTGTGACCGTTGCAAAGTGTCGAGGGGTGTGCGGTCAAGGGCTGACTGCATATACCCTTGGGCGACCCGAGAAGGACCGCACATCTCTTGGAGTTTGGTAGATCGTGCGGCCAGGATTGGACCGCACCTGCCTTGTGCGGCTGGATACCAACCGCACATGATGGGTTGGGCGGCCCAGAGTGGACCGCACATACCTTGAGCGGCTGGTTTATGACCGCCCTTCCTCTGTGTGGCCGATGATGGACTGTTCATCGTCTGAGGCTTAAGTTGATGGTTTTCATGCCGATGTGAGTTCCAGGTGAGTGGACCTCGATCCACGTGTTGACCCGTGGTCTGATAGATGTTGGGCATCACATGGGGACCGGGTGTGGGCACCGTGTGGAGGTCCCGGGACGTGATGTCTTCGGCCTGCGCCACCGTGAGTAGGTGTTGCACGAGGAGCGATCCTTGTGCTTGGTTGCTTTCGGAGTCAATTTTTGTGACTTGAGGGTCTGTGCTTCCGGTGACCCACCCACTAGTCGTAGCTTCCATGGCACGTGTGTGTCGGCCCACTAGGAGCACTGGTGTGGCGTACCCGAGAGAGACGGTGAGTAAGCTGGTTACCGTAGAAACTCCTCGGTCAAACCATGTTCTCAGGAAACCCCCTTTTCTATCCAGTCAGATCCAGATCTGGAAACTAGCAGCTTCTAAAATCAGCTACAACCAGCACAGGGAGTTTTAAATATCTATTCCAGGCTGCGATCGTAGCTCTTCAAGAGAGCTTTCCAACACCGCTAGTCTTGTGTCAATCCGACATCAGGGCTGATTGCAGCAACCATTCTCGCCGGGTCGCGCGCTGTAAAATAGCAAGTTACAGCTTGTGGATAGCAAACCCAATGCTTGAAGACCGAAGCCGCCTCGCCTCCCACGAGATGAACCAGCACGCTGCCTTCTGAGGGAGCATCTCTCCAGACACCCCCATCATATCGGTGTCACTTTGGGCCCACTCGGCCCCACTGAGTAGCACGTGGGCCCCACAACCAGTAGCAAGCATCTTCCAGGTGGCACTGACGGAGCGGCTCCAAGTGCTGCCCGTCAACCCAAGAACGGTCCTCCCAGGCCCGCTGTAGCCCTTTACCTCCTTATGTGGAGTGGCTAAATAGTTCATTGCTATAATATTGTATAATTAATTTTCACCGAGAGTTACTGGCTTGGTCGGGATCATCTTCCCCACGCCCCGAGCGTGGAGGTACACTCGGCACCCCCTTGTAATCGTACTTACTTTCTTAGTATATGCTTATTTTCCGTAGCTAGAGAGCATGTGTTAGGGCCATTAGCTCGATATACTCATTTCACCACTGCGAGAGAGAGCGAATCATCCGGTGACCCAACCCGGGCACGAGAGTTGTGAGTTGGCCACCCTTGACTCGTTGCCAATTTCTCAACCGTGCAGGTCCGAACGCTTCCCTCGCTAGGGACGAGTGCGAGCTCGCTAGAGTCCCAAGTTGCATGTCCAACTAGACGTCGAGTCCGCATCTTCGTCCCGCATCAAATTGGTATCAGAGCGCCAGTTGAGTCTAGGGTAGTCCTTGCATTAGTCTTTGCATAAACCAAAACCACAAAAAAGGGTGTCTTAAGTCTAAGAATAAATATGATAAATACTAAGACTCAAGGGGGAGTCTCCAGACTGTCTCCGAGCCAAATGGAAGCTGCCGTGGCTCACGTAGTGCTCCGTGTACAGTACCGGTGGCTCACTGACCCAGACCGCTCATGTGCTCGGGTGTCCGCACCAAGTCGTTTCCAGAGCCAAACCTTGGCCATGGTGGGATGGAGGTAGAGTAGACAAATGTATCTATTAATTTCACCGATGGCGAAGAAAATTGAAAGTGAGGCTTAGTCATCGACACGGGTTAAATGTCGAAGCAATGGTAGTTTATTTATTAACGAGGACGGATGGTCCAAGTTAAGGGATAGCCAACCGATCTTGTCGATGATGACAAGGGTCAAAGGGCAGTCGACTGATCTCGCCGATGGTGACGAGGGTCGAGAGGGTAGCGATCGATCTTGTCGATGGTCACAAGGGTCGAGAGGGTAGCGACCGATCTTGCCGATGGAGACAAGGGTCGAAAAGGATAGCGACTAATCTTGTCGATGGTGACAAGGGTCGAAACGGGTAGCGATCGATCCTACCGATGGTGACAAGGGTCGAAAGGGTAGCGATCGATCTTGCCGATGGTAATAAGAGTCAAAAGGGTAGCGACCGATCTTGCCGATGGTGACAAGGGTCGAAAAGGGTAGCAACCAATCTTGCTGATGGTGACAAGGATCGAAAAGGGTAGCGAATGATCTTGCCAATGGTGACAAGGATCAAAAGGGTAGCGACCGATCTTGTCGATGGTGACAAGGGTCGAAACGGTAGCGACCGATCTTGCCAATGGTGACAAAGGTCGAAAGGGTAGCAACTGATCTTGTCGATGGTGACAAGGGTCGAAAGGGTAGCGACCTATCTTACCGATGGTGACAAGGGTCGAAAAGGGTAGTGACTGATCTTGCTGATGGTATCAAGGGTCGAAAAGGGTAGTGATCGATCTTGCCGATGGTGACAAGGGTCGAAAGGGTAGCGACCGATCTTGCCGATGGTGACAAGGGTCGAAAGGGTAGTGTTAGTGTTGCAATTACTTAATGTTGCAATACGTCAACCTGTTGCCATCATTTAACTTGTTGCTATACGTCAACATGTTACAATCATCAAAACAAGACAGCATTAAGATTCTCCCTTCTATCTTGTGCCCAGGGGTCACAACAGAGTGTGGGTACGCATAGTCGGCTGGTTTCTTTCTTCATAGATGTCGTATCGGCTTTACAAGTGGGCCTAGAAGGCCGAAATACAACTGGTGCAAGCCGCGGGATAATTTCGACATGTGGGTCGGTCCCCGGGTCACTACAGAATAAAGCGGATATCTGCGTGTTTTTATAGAGGCTCTCCCCAAGGATCTAGGAGCATCCCCGAGTTGCCAAGGGAGGGCTGGACTAGATGGAAAGGGTGGACACTGGCTGGCACCTATGGGAGGCTAGACGTGGCTCGAGGTGAGTAGTCAGGTACGGGTCCCAAAAGGCGAGTGTCTTCATGCCGGGGAGTTGAAGCCAGTCCCGGGAATGTTACTTTTAAGCTAGGGTTTAGCTAACTTAAATCAACAATCGAGACCATCGGTGGCCGCCTCGGGGCGAGCGACAGGCACGTGGTCCCATGGCAGGGGCAAGTTCGGCATTATGGCGTGCGCATTGTTATCATAACGTGCCATACGCGGGCGTACCGGATGTACGGGTATGTTCGTCATTATTATAATGCCTCATACGCGAGGGGATGGACTTGAGTTAAATGGCAAGACGCCATGTGAGGGGAGTACATTCAACATACCCTCAACGTATATGAGCTGATCAACAAGCCACCCACATGCCTTGCTCCTCGCGTCTTTGCCGGAAGCCTTGGGGCTTGAGTCATTGCGCTTGTGTCTGCGTGCCTCTACTATTGTATCTTCTATGCCCCTTGAGCTTCTAAGGGGATTTTATAGTGGAAGATTAAGGGCCATGGGGGGGTTATGCGGGGCTGGTTGGAGGGGGTGAGCAGGTCCACATAAACCCCCAAAAAATAATAAAAAAACATTTTTTATCTCTCCTAAATGCAGCTAGACCCACAGGGGCGGATAGCCGAGCTCGAGGGACTCCTTCATACCACAGTGCAGCAGCGAGATGAATATCGAGCGGCTCTTGAGCTTCTGGTGAGTTTTCTTAGCCTTAAAACTGAAATGCTTCATGCAAACCTGACTGACCTTCTAAAATGCAGCAGGGCGAGGGAGTTCAGAGGGCTGGACCAGACGCGCAATCCTCTTCCTCACAGCCAGCCGGTGGATGGGCTGAGAGGGATGCAGAGTTCATCCGGACCGCGGCCCGAGCCGAGGAGGCCGAGGCTACCCTCGCAGAGCAGGTAAGGAACTAAACTTCCCTAAAAATGCTTTATGATTATGCATGCTTTCGAATTGACTGAAATGCAAAATGCAATGTACAGGCAAAGGAGCTAGCTGTAGCCTTGGCAGAAGCGACCGAGGTACCTCACCTCCGAGGAGAGGTGGACCGACTCCGAGGGGAGATGACCCACTTGAGTGGTGAGGTGACCCGGTTGAGCGGGGAAGCGGCGGACGTTGATCGATACCACACTGAGGCTCGTGAGACGCGAGTCAAGATCTTTGAATTAAAAATCGAGCTTCAGACGATGGAGCGGACCGTCTGACTGATGGGCCAGGCACCCGAGCGGGCCACATCATGGAGCGCGGCACTGAGCGCGTCAGTGGGCGACATCCTAGCCAGTTCCTCCACCCACCGGAGAGATGAGGAGGCGGAGAGAAGACGCCAGAGGGAAGAGGAAGAACACAGCACCATGGAGCCACCGTCACAGCCATACGAGGGCACCGGGGACAGCGACAGGCCGGTGGAGTGATATTTTATGATTTTTGATTTTTTTTGTAGTTTTTTTCCTGATTTTCCTTATTTTTTGGTTTTTTTGACACACTATGTGACACTTTGACATAGCGAGATGAAGAGAAAAAAATTGTTGAATGCGAATAAGGTATGATGAATGTGCATGAATGTATGTTTGCGTGATTTGGATGAATGCGAGGAAATGACGAAGTAGTCTCGTCGCGTAGATCGCGAGGGTACCCTTCTTCCTGCGGTTCGTGGAGCGTGGAGACGTGTGCGAGCAAGAAGACACCGTGGCCCCCGTTGCCCGTTCGGCACCGATTCGTGGTTTTCGCCGTGCAAAAGGTAGGGGATCAGACTCCTCATCTCGTCAGGAATCCATTGATGCCCTCTGCGTCACCATTTGTCATCATTTGCCTTGTTTTCTGTGCATTTCTCCTTTTGAATAATTTTGGAGTTTCATTCTCGGTTTACGTGCCTCTCTCGTTTCGTGGTCCAGACGACTACTGATCGAGGCCGAAGAGGTACCGTTGGAATGTTCGCGTCATGAGGATCGCGTTGATGTCATTTGTTCCTCGGTTCGCGTGACGTGGATTTGAGCCGGGTTGCGAAGTGGCATTTCTCCCTCACGCCGGTTCGTGATCGGGTTGTTGTTTCTGTCGTCACCCAAGTAGGGGGATGGAATCTCTATCACGCTAGGACATCGCCAGTATCACTTGTGCCGTGATCCGTCACCCGATGCATTGAAATCCGTGCATTTTCCTATTTAATGTATTTTATTTCATTTATGTGGAATTTATGTGTAATTGGCTATTTTAATTCCATTAGGCGTCGTATTTAATTTCTAGAAGCATGCTTAGGCTTGTATGATTGGTATGGGTCGTGTGGATTAGTAGGTTTTTGTATTCCGTCGCGTTCCCGTCGATTTCTATCGGTCGGGACGGGTTTCCGAGTCCGGTTCGCGTAGTAGCGTAACCCAGGTGGTATAACGCGCCTCACCCAGTGCGTTATGTCCTTTTAACGTGTCCTTGCATGTGCGTTATGTGAATAGTGCCTGTGTTTTCCTGTGATTTTTATAGTTCGGGTGAGCTTAACGCGCCCTAGGTAGTGCGTTATAGTCTCTAGTTTCATGTTGTAGGTCCGTTGCATATAATGGCCCAGTGCCCGTGCGTCGTGTAATGTATGACGCCCCTGTATAGGAGCGTTATGTTCTGTGATTTTCTGTGGACCTGGACAATGATCGAGGGACGCCGAAGGATGCCTGAAGGTCTGGCGCCGAGCTGCTGTCATTGGATGAAGACGGCGGCCATGTCTGTGGGCCTGTGCAGTTCTACCGTGCAGGACAGATTGGCGCAGTAGTGGTACATTGGCCGGTACGGGCGCTGTGGAACTCCAATCATGACGGGACCAAGGCGTGGACATTTCTGACAGGGAGGTCTACGAACCCTCTGAAGATGGCAGCCGTCTGATCACCTCGCTGGACGTGGTGGCAGGAACGGCCGGCATCAGGTTTCTGGACGAACAGTCAGACCAGTTGCAGGTTGCTATCAGGGAACCCCCAGTGGCGATGTTAGATCGGGACGATACCACTTGCGTTAGTTCCGTATCGTCGAAGTCTGAAACTTTTCTGAAGAATGTCTGACCTGAAATGGAAAGGAAGAGGGGGTGTCAGGGCCAACTTTACAGCAGCCTGCCCTGGGCAAACAGGGGACTCTAGGTCTGGTGTGACTGAGGGAGAATGTCCGCCGTGGATGGAGACGATGTCAAAACCAGGCGGGACCACCTCTGGTGCATTGGCTCTTCGGAGGAGCAGAACTCTTGTGAAGAGATCTCTGGCTGAATCACAGAGGGGCGGGCGGCAGAGCTACTGCCAAATGGTGCTCAGGTTCAGGCCCGAGTTTGGTGCAGTTGCACGAGAGTGGGCGGTCCAAACGGTGCCGAGGTCGGATCGCTGTGGGATCACTTCTGAGATGAAGCTGACTCGACGACGTACAACTCCACAGAAGAAAGCTTCGGCTGTTTTGCACCGTGGATGCTGGGGTAGTCTCTGCAATCTCAACCTCTGCTGCAGGCTGGTGGTAGAGAGCAGCAGCATGGTCTTTTCGATCCACAGGAGGGCGTAGCGGCGACGGGGCGACGTCGGGGTGCCGTGGACGCTCGGAGCCGAGGAGGGCGGACCTGAGTGCAGAGGGAGAGGGGGCTGGGGCGTGGGATGCAGGGGGGCTAGGGTTAGGGTTGATGGGTCAAATTTCAATCAGCATTGCATTAACTGAACTCTTAGACTTATAGATTCTAAGGACTAGTTTGTTTGACTAATGAACGATCATTCAGTCTATTACTCCGATCATCTTCCACTTTTCTTCACTAAGCTTCCACTATCTTTGCATCCTTGTCTCACATTTTTGCTGATGGCAAAGGGGGAGAGAATTTGGTAAACTGGAATGATGAGTTGGGAGAGAGTTGATAAGGTTAGAACTATTGGTGAGAGAGAGAGGGAGAGAGATAGATGAGCTGGAGCATGTACTGTCAGTGTTTTGGAAGTATTGCATCATACTTCATTCAAATGTTACCATCATCAAAAAGGGGGAGAATATTATGTCTCTTCTATTTTTGATGGGTGGCTATTTCGCCACGGGAGGGGGTGTCCATCGGCGTGCGTGTGTGGCCGATGGGCCCACGGGAGCGGTGTGTACGGTGACCGGAGTGAGGGGTAGGATATGACTACGGGAGAGATGCCAGAAGGTAATGGACTTCGGGCACCCCCTCTCATGACCGTATCCATCTCAAAGTGGTACTGTACACTAGCCTTTTACGGAGAGTCGAGGGGAGACCGAGTGACACGAGAGGTTTTTCGGGTTAATGGGAAACGTGGCTGGGATGCGGGCGTGCTAGTCGATTTCTCGACAATCACCCGTGGAACCGAACATTTAACTGGGGATGCGCCACCAGGGTGTGGCACGTGGACTCGGGGGATGAGTGACACGTGGAGGGAAGAATGGTTCCGTGGGTGCGAGTGCGTAGGCGACTGTGGGGAGTCGTGTACAGAATGTCTTTCCCCACCGACCGTAAGAAGTCAGTGTTTAATTCCATGCCGAAGCGGAGTCCATATTCCTGAAGCCCGGGATGAAGACCCGAGAGCACTTTGTAGCTGTAGGTTCATCTCAGACTGGGTCGTGTTGGTTGGGGGTGAAGGGTGCTGGGGGTTCACGCTAGGTGGCACAGAGGGTAGCTGGGGGCCCGAACGTGGATGCGAGAGCACCCTCCCAAGGGTCTCCCATGGCTCCGCAGGTGATAGTGCTGACCACTCCAAGGGCGCAGCCCGCCCATTTCTACCCGGGCCCAATCAACCTAGCCACCATCAGCCGATTGATGCTTGAGCAGATGATTGATATGAAGCTGGCTGAGAGGGGCGATGGTGATCAAACCCCCTTTGATATCTACCGAGTACCCTACCCAGCTCACTACGCCACGAAGAAGCTGCCGGTTGGCATCACCAAGCTGCCAAAATTTGAGAAGTTCAATGGGCAATGGTCTCCTAGGGAGCACATTGCCTATTATGTGAATGTTATGGGGGACCTGGCCGCCGATGAAGCCTACCTCCTAAAGTTCTTTGGCTCGACACTCATTGGGCTTGCCTTCGAGTGGTAGTCAAGCCTGCCACTAGGGTCCATTACCGATTGGCCCGACATGCAAAAGAAGTTCAAAGAAAGATTCTACATTACCGAACGGGAGGTCACCGTGGCGGAGCTCTACGCCACGAGACAAAGAAACGATGAGTCGGCACTTGACTATATTAAAAGATGGAGGAACCTCAGCATGAGGTGCAGACGTCCCCTCCATCAGGAGGACACAGTGCAGATTTGCAAATAAAATCTGAAGAAAGAAATCCTGGAGAGGATGATCGGCACTAAGGTCAAGTCATTTGACCACCTGAATAATATAGTGGCTGAGATCGAGACATTCCTTGCCCGGTACTCTTCCACCCTGGCTGCATCAAGCCAAAGGGCAAGGCAGATCGAGAAGAAGCCAATCCCCCCAGAAGTCCACACATTGGACTTTCAAGCTTTCGAGAAGCAGAAGGAAAAGGCCAAAGGGACTGCAAACCCTTCACCGCCCCGATCCACGGAATGGCGGGAAGGCCCCTCGCTGAGGGAGAAAATGAGAAACAAGTTATATTCCTTTTCTTGAGACAAGTCCTGGCTCCTGTTCGAATGGGCAACTAGCTACAACAAAATCACGTTCCAGAACCAAAGAGGCCTGGTGACCTAAAGAACGCCCCTCGGTGCCCCAGCCCGGCACACCCTCAACGGTCTTCCCCGGCATGCCCCAAGTGGCCCTTCACCAGCACGCCCTGGCGGCTCTTCACTAGTGCGCCCCTGCGGGTCTTCCCCGGCACACCTGTGCTCCGCTTCGCCGGCACAGTCTCAGCGACCCTCCCCCGGCACGCCCTAGCGGCTCTTCCCCAGTGCGCCCTGCGTCCTTCACCGGCACACCCTGTGGTGGCCTTCACCGGCACACCCCCTGCGCTCTTACCCGGCACGCTTTGGAGTGGTGCTTCCCAGGTACAGACCTCGTGCTCCTCCCCGGCACACTACCGAGTGCCTTCCCCGGCACACCCACTGGTGCCGTTCAGTGGCACACCCCTGAAGCTGCCCTTCCCCGACACGCTCTCTGCCTTCCTGGTAGTCTTCACCGGCACGCCCCCTGCGGCCTTCCCCGATACGCCCTGAAGTGTGCCCTTGTCTGACACACCCCCCTGTGTGCTCTTCCCCGACACGGCCCCCTGGCTCCTTCGCCGGCACGCCCACGTAGATCTCTACTCGGCACACGCCCAAAGGCGCTTCCCTGGCACACCCAGCACCCCTTCCAGCGGCACACTCTGTGCCTTCCCAACCAGGCACCACCGGCGACCCCGTCATCTTGCACAGCACGGGAGAAGGAGGGGAAGAGAGGGAGAAGAAGAAGAAGAGAAGAGAAGATGAAGAAGAAGAGGAAGAGATGTGGGAGGGAGGGAACGGAGTCTAGGGCTCCACCGTCCCCCGAACATGAAGGGAAATGAGGGAGAAGAGACGACGAAGAAGAAGAGGAACGGGGAGGAAGAGAGGAGGAAAGGAAGAGAGAGGGAGGGGGAGACCCCTCCGTGGTGGCCTCCTCACCCTGGTGATGGAAAAGGCGACAATGACAACGACAGCGATGGTGGTTGCGGCATCGGCGAGGGAGAAGATGGGGGGAGAGAGGTCCGTCTGCTCGCAGGAAAAGAAGAGAGGGAGGGGGAGAGATTCAAATGAAGGGGTGCTACCCGGGCCTCTGAGGTAGTTTCTCATGGCCTGCTCGATCCCTTCCCACTCCTGGTCGGGGAGAGCGGTCGGTGGTTGTGTGTCAGTGGCGACAGTAGGATAGGTGTAAGTTGCAAACGTCGGGCAGTTAGCATGGTGACGACACCTGCGACGTTGGCGGCGGGCATTTTCAGGCAGCGCTGGCGCAACAGCTTCTGGTTGGTGGGTCGTGGCCGTCACCTTGACCCTTTTATCTCTTCGCCCCTTTCTGTGGCGGGCGTAGCTGGGCCCCGCCTGGGCAGGTGCCGCGGGTTGGGCTTCCTTGGGAACCCAAACTTTCTTCAGTTTTACCGGCTTGTGAGCCGGCGTGTCTTTCGGCGCTGTAGTCGGAACGGCGGGCGCCATCTTTTCTTTCATCTTCTCTAGTCCTTGGAAGGAGTTACAGATTGGAATTGTCGGCACGATACAGTCTGGGATTACTTTAGACCTCTGTCCATTCAGATGGACTCAGATGGTTCCGATAGTCATGGACTTGTCGGAGCTAGAGATTCGACGCCTCGTGGCAGCGCTAGCATAGTTCCTTCGGAGCCTCCTCCAATGGCATGCCGACCCTGGTGCGATGGTCCAGCAGCCTGGTGCACATGGTGCACGTTGCAGCCCAACGTCCTTGGCAGGACGCTGTTGTTGTTCTCGGCCACAGCTCGGCTGGTGGCAACTTCAGTGACTCCCTGGGTGGGAGTGTTGGGCTCAGGCTCGTCGGATGGCTCCACGTCCATGATGTTAACGAAGGCTACCCCCAAGAAGTTAGGGAAGCCCACGACCGGAGGGAAGCTCCGGAAGCAGAGTGAGACGGTGAGATAGCCTTCCCGGATGTGGCTCTCCACAACTTGCCGGCCAAAGGAGACTGCCATTCTCGAAGTTGAAATGTGATTTTCCTGCATTTGCAAAGATGAAACAATCAGCATTACAAGAAGGGGGGCTACAGGGCCCCTAATTTCGGCAAAGAGATGAAGAGTGGATTGGTCCCCACCTTTGTTATTCAAAAATGTGCTTATAGGCCTTAAACTGTTCAAAAATAACAACATGAGTATTGCAGCCATTTCTTATCTAAGGGTTGCTATTTTGAATAGAAAAAATCTCAACTTTACCTTTTAACTCAACGGTGACTATCGTTTCTTTAACCTCTACCATTTCAAACCCTTCGCGAGCCCTCACTATCTGGCGCGTCTGCACGTCTCAACGCAGAGGTCGACACCTTCCTCCATCTCCCTTCACAGTGGATCCTAGCGCTTCAGCTAGCTCCAACCTTCTGCTGCAACGCTCTAGCAACCCCAGCTACCTTCTCCTCCTTCTTTCCGTTCTCATCATGACTCCTCCGGTCACCCGTGGGAAGAATAAGGATGTGGCAACAACTTAGAGGGTAGTTGCTCGAGCTCCTGTGCATGCTGCTGCAAGGATGGAGCCTCGATCTAAGCATGTTCATGACTGACTAGTTGCTACCACACCAGCAAAAAGGAAACATGCTCCGACCAGTGCTACCGTGGTTGACGAAGGGCCATCTCAAGGGGAACCGACAAAGAGGAAACGCCTGTCCACGGTCGAAAAAGGGAAGGAAAAGGGAAAGCTTGCTCCTCCTCAGTCAAGTGCCACTCCCGTAGTCAGGGAAGAAGAGAGTGACCCAACCAGAATCCTGTTTCCGAGGTATGTGGATTTTAGTGACCGTCCGATGCTTGAAAAATTTCCTCAACTACTGCCTTTCATTGACTTCCAAGGCTGGAGGAGGTTTCTGTCCGAACATAGGGTGTACTACCCATTTTTGGTACAACAGTTCTACAAGAACTTAGTCTATGACCAGAACCACAGAGCCCTTAGGACTAAGGTAAAGGGGGTTAAGATTAAACTTTCCACAAAGCTTCTTCACAAAGCTTTACATATTCCCCGAGAAGGGCTTATAGAATCTGAGTTTGAAATTGATTTGTTTGAAGCTTACACCATACTGACAGACAAGCCCAGGAACCCTCAGGATGACACTCAAATTCTTGGATAGAAAGAATTTTTTTAAAAAAAGTTGTTCCCAAACACCCTATTAACTTAGTTGTAACTTTTCTCGTCTAATGAAATTGGGTGAAACAAAGCTTAAAAATAAGTCCTAAGTTCAAATTTGAGTATTGAGGAGGGTAAAATCCATATGACCCATGCGCGGCCCGTTGATGCTAGGTCCGTGTCAGCTTAAGGTCCGCAATACACATAACGGGCCCTCGACAGTCACGGCCCACGTCAGTGGCCCAATAGGGCCGGGGATTGGATACGCCAGTCGACGAGAGGCATCGACCTAGACATATCGGACCCTAAATGACCCTCCGACGAACGAATGTTACTCCCGCCATCATCGATCTCGACTCCCATAAAAACGAGCACACCTTACGGGTGCCGCAAGACTTGTCTAAAGGCCGCCCGACTCCAGAGGAATGGATACTCAACGGGAAACTCCCTACGATCGCGGTGAGATGTTACCTAACGATTTATGCCCTTTTATGTTAAGGGATAGACCTCTACCGTCAGGACAACCCCTATAAATAGACCTTCGTAGGGGACAAGGTGAGAGAGCCACACACACATACTGAGACAAACTGACAGCTACAGAGAGCGCCTTCTATAAATGAGTGCCTCGGTTCGCTTCCGAGCACTCTTCTAGCTTAGCGAACACTTATTCGGAAGTCCGATCCTCACTCCAAACTTGATCAATCGGCTCTCATCTCTTTCTCTTCCTCCTCCATCCTCCCTTGATCCTCACGTAATAAGGTTCTAACTTAAGCATCGGAGAGTTATCCCCTGAGATAACACCCAGGACTTCTTTTGACGCCGTTCTTCTAATGCTTGCAGGCTTCCACGGGTGGTTGAACGATCTTCCCCAACAAACAAATATTAAAAGTGTGGTATGAGATTCAAGATATCATTTTCTCGCCTCTACAAGTATTAAATGTTGCATCATCTAATTTTTCACATAAATGAAATAGCCATTCTTCTAATTAGACTTGGGCATTGTGTCACCTATTTTAAGTTTTGGACGAAAGGGTCTTTTCTAAGTGTTACATCATCTAATATAGGTTTTGGATGTTGTATAGCCCAACACAAGATTTTGGATGAAAGATTCATAAATTAAGTATTTTCTTATTTTTCGTACCATATTTAAAATTTAACAATGGATTGATTGATAATCAATCAGTTACCGGCATTAAGTCATCTTCTCATCTTATATGCATCATCATTATATGTCTTCCTGGTGACAAGTATAGGTACTGTCAAATTCTACCTTTTTCACTTTAGATTAAACTTGGGTTAGCTTAAAAGCCAATTAATTATCAGATGATATGACTGATCACTGAATCTCAGTCTAATGCCAACCTTGTTTTGGGCATGGTATACACATCCCTTGCATTTTGTATCACTCATCCTACAATTTCGTTGATACTCCAATGGGCTAGATCATTGAGATTATTTTCCCCAAAAATCATTCATGCAGCTATCAAATCAGGAAATCAGGGGAAAAGCATTCTCATTACAAATGGAAATGCATGCGGACATGGCATGTACTACTGATGAAGTTAATTCAAGTCCATCTTATATCAGCGCAGAGACTAAAGGAATATGTATACAGTCCTACCATGGACAATCTAGGGAAAGTGCTTACAGGCAGCTAAAAAACAGTCGATTAGATTGGAGATCTGTTGATGGTTGCTAATTCAATAAGCATTTTCAATGTTATCCCTTGAAGAGGATTCGAGCTCATGTGTGTGTTAAATTTAGTCATGGACATGAGTGCGGTGATTTAGATATTTCAGATAAAGAACCTGGCGGAGCAACTAACTACTTTGTGGCTGCTAGCATTTGAGCAGCCAAACCAGCTACTTAGTGTAGTTGGTTCACCACCCTCCCCCATTTGGGGAGGTCTTGGATTTGAACCTGGTTATCCCCTCCCCATTTAAAAAAAAAGGAAAAAAGGTACCTACCGAAAAAAAATAGTATTTGATCAGCCTGATCCCACTATCATAGTTGTCAAGGGGCCGGCCTAGGTGGGAAGGCATCTTTCTTGATCTAGGCACAGGTGCACCTAGTTGGGCCTCCAAAAGGTGGCCCAAATCACTGCTTGGGTGTGCCAAGCATCCCAAGGCGCGAAGGTGATGGCATCTTTCTGGAGCTAGGCACAGGTGTGCCTAGTTGGGACTACAAAAGGTGGCCCATGTTGCTGCTTGGGTGTGCCCGGCAGCTCAGGGAGCCCGACTTTGAACCGTGGGCCACTTGGCCCAACCTAGAACCAGGTTGTCCTCTCTCAGCTCCGGTCTGAAAAATTTTCAGTCATGGGGACTCTAGCCCCCATCAAGCGGGAGTGCTGCCCCCACTTTGACCCCCCCTGGCCTGACCACACAGGTCAATTTGCAATGTGAGGCTGGGTCAAAGATCGGATTTTACACACTCCTTGAGCACGGTCGCCCCACCGTCATGACCATGTACACACACACACACACTCTCTCTCTCTCTCTCTCTCTCTCTGCCCAACCCAGAACCGGCTCGTCCTCTCTCGCCTCGTCTGAAAAATTTTCAGCCAGCGCTTCCCCCACCCACCCCCCAACAAGCGGGGGCACTGCCCACACTTTGACCCCTACAGCCTTACCGCACAGGTCAATCTGTGATGCAAGCCGGGTCAAAGGTAGATCGTGATCCACACACTCTTTCAACATGGTCACCCCACCATCGTCACCGTGTACTCTCTCTCTCTCTCTCTCGTCTCTGCTGCATATGCTCAAACAGGGGGGGCTAAACGTTTAAATAAAAAAATTTATATACACTTCTTGCTGGCTGGTTCTTATGGGCTTAGCGACTAGGCACTGCCTAGGTGGGTGCCTAACTGCTTAGACACTCAGAGACCCTAAGTATGCCTTGGGTGGCCTTACTGCCTTGGCTTCTGCGGCCACTATGGGAGGAGATGTTTGTACATAGCGTTTGATTTCTTAGGATTTTTCTGTTAAGCTCTTCAGTTTTTTTTTATTCTGACTTGTTTTGTGCAGCCATGGATTTTATTCATGAGATGAAGTCTGTTGGACCCATTATTTTTCTCGAATTAATCAAGATAAATACAAATTAAATTTGTCTAGTGTTGACGGAAAAATGGCACATAGTCAAAGCCGTCGTGATACAGGCATACATATATAATATATGTTTATACAATGCTTCAAGAGGATGGCTTCATGTGAGAATGGCTCCACCTGCAACGTGAGAACACGTGGGCCACATGCATGCATTTGTTAAAGGGTTAAAATTGTTTGCAATGCTTCAAGCAAATAGGCACTTCATGTCGGCCACGCAGCGGTTGGCAGCAACCAACACAAGAGATCAACAAGCATGCAGCAAGCTCCTTCATGTGGGCCCTTTACATGGCTAAACAAATAAAAAAAGCATGCAATGGCTGGGTTTCTTCAAAGCTGCATGGCGAGGGCTTCGTCGGCAGCAGCCTCCTTCAATGCAAGCGGGCGGGTTCAAACACAACGTCGGCTGGGCTTCTTCATGAACCGGCTGCAGCAAGATGCTGCCAGGTGTTCACTTGCAGCCAAGGCATGCAGCTTCTCTAAAAGCAACAGGTTGCAAGGCGTCTTAACGGTTTGGTGGGTCACACAGGACGTCAGCTTCGTCCGCGCATGCAGGCTTCAAAGTGGGAGACCATGGAGGCTTCATGGATGGCGAATGGCGTAGGGTTCACCAAACGCACAAACGGCCAAGTTTTCTCTCCCTACGGGCAGCAAGTCTTCCACGCGAACAGAGCGGCCAAACCGCGTTGGCCAAGGCATGATGGGCTTCACATGCGACGTCGGCTGGGGATGCCATCAAAGCTGTAGGAGATGTGGCTTCGGCGGGTCAGAAATAAAAGTGGCTTCATACCAAAGGTTCCACAAGGAACAGAGCACAGGAAGAGAAGAAGAATTAAAATGGTGGCTTAGGGGTGTTCACATGAACTAGTGGTTATTTTGTAGCCTATAAAAGGAGGGCAAGGGAGGCACTTTTCTCAATAATAGGCAATAGGCATAGTTGTGTAGCTCTCACTGTCTCCACTCCTCCTCTCTTAGTCTTTAGTGTAGACTTAGGATTTTCCATTTCATTTTTATTTATTTTTGTTAAACTTTGTTGTAATTTATTTTGTATGCATTTGTAATTCGGTTTAAGATTTTACATTACTACGCCCCATGCAAGGGAGTTGAACTTGGGGAAGGGAAGTCAAAGTTACATTCAAACAGTACCTCCAGCAGGGAGGGGCGGTAAGCCGGCCAGGCGGGGAGGAAAAAATGAAATAGAAGTGAACTAAGCGAATGATGCTGGTTCTGTCCCTGCTCTGGAACAGGAGATAGGCGGTCGTTGCCGATGCTGCTACGACCACTCCCGAACTCGATTTTTGATGAGACTAGTGGCAAACTCTTTGGAACTAGATTAGGATGACGTCTAATTTTTAGGGAATTCCCAGGTTGGCAGTGCCAGTCAGGAAAGAGCCATAAACAGGGTCCCTACTTTCTGGTTCTGTCTGCCACGGTACCATAGTAGTAGGAAGTCGAGGCCACCACGAGTGCTCTTGAACTCTGAATCAAGCATGGCTGGAGTCGTTCGAACCGTTGTCAAGTCCTCTTCGAAACGAGACCCGCGAAAATGCCATAGGAGGTTGGAGTAGAGTAGAGAAGTCTGAACAGTGATCGGCTATTTGTTCAGTCCCAGAGTGGACAGAATAGCGCACCCAAGGAAGAAATTAAAGAAATTGCTGCTCCAGATGCCGAATGGGGTGCCGCTTCTTGTTAATGGAAGAGGACTTGACGCCGAAGCTCTCAGCCAAGCGGCACCTCAAGAATCACTGGGTTGTGGCCGTGGGAGCTTCTGGAAGTCAGCTCAGGTTGCTGACCAGACCTACCCTGCGTAGTCGACGAAGAACGGCTCTCCTTGGTAGGCACGAACTCAAACAGGGTCGGGACCACTTCCGTTGTAAAGAAGACAGGGAGTCTCTTCCGACGGTGCCTCTTGAGATCCCAGGAATGTCAGGATGAAGTTGTGATTGGCTCTGTAAGTCACTGGTGGTCTACTTCCTGCAAACTGGGATGTGCAGGTTGAGGATGGGAGGTGGGAAATGAGGTAAACGGGAGGGGAAAGGGAGGGGAAGGTGTGGAGGCAACCCTTGGCTGTTAGGGGGTCTGGGATTCCATGGGTAGCGTATTTCATTTCTAGTGGCATGCGTAGGCTTGAAATGTTCGTAGGGTAAAATAGGATGGCTTGGTTTTGTATTTCGTCGCGTCCCCCGTCAATTGCGATCGACCGGGAAGGGGTTCCGATTCTGACCTCCGGAGTCGTGAAACCCAGGTGACATAATGTGCCCGCCTCGATGCGTTATGGTCATTTAACGCACCTAGCCTAGTGCGTTATATAGTCTGTGTACTGTGTTTTCTATGGATTTTCATGTTCGGGTGGCTTTAACGCGCCTCACCTAGTGCGTTATAGTCCCTGTCTGTGGAGTTAAAGGTCTGTTGCCTTTAATGCCCCTGTCCCTGTGCATTAAGTTCATATGACGCCCCTATTAAGGTGCATTATATCCCGTGTTTCCTGTGGATTTTAGCCATTCTAGTGGGCATAACGGCCCATGAGAGGTGCGTTATGTTCACTATAACGCCACACCCTTGGTCCGTTATATCCCCAGTTGGTTGTGTTATGTGCCTATTGACTTTAACGCCCTTGATCCAGTGCGTTATAGTCCTATAGCGTGCCTGCCCTGGTGCGTTATAGTTCCGTTTAACTATGGATTTTTTGAGTTCTGTGAAGCATAGCGGTCCTGCCTTGGTCCGTCATGGTATATAATGTGGTGTTCCTGGTCCGTTATATACCTGGAGATTTCAAAAGCATACATGTGTGATTTCTAATGCAATTCATGTTCCATGTGCGCCATGTTTAAAATATTTCTATACACTGTGGCATTCTTTTACATCCCAAGAGAGTAACTTTCTCTTTCCTTGTGATGGAACCACTAGTCGTAGCCCGACGACATTCGTGTCGGCCCACCTGGGAGAGGTGGCTGGGTATTCCTGTTATACGATTTATAAGCTAGTTTTCGTGGGTCCTCTCGCATAGTCAGTAGCGTCCTATTGGGAGGGAAAACTAGCTAGAGGCCTGGCTCAAGGCGATGAGTCAGTGTGTGCACACGTGATCAGAGGCTTGGACTGAATGATCCAAAAGGACGCCTGCCAATCCCGAATCCACCCTTACCACAGAGCCTCGGGACACAACCTCTTACAACCCATGGCACACTTCTCCAAAACCAACAAGTGCCGCCTGCTACCTCAGCAAGCTGATCGATAATGCCACGACCAATGCTCACGGGTCCCCAGATAATACACCTCTTACCATGGTTGGTCGCTTGGCCAACCTCCCCAGCCACTCACAGCCACCAACCGGGACCCATAATCTTGTCAGAGATTACTCCTCTAAAAACATGATCTCACCGAAGGACACAACTTCCAACACGAAAATGGGGTACTCATGCGGCAACCTCGCCAGCAGATTTCCCCAATTCTCAATCCAGCCAGTGCCACAAACCACAATGCCTCAAGCAACGGCACGGCAACAACACATCTCACGCAACTGAGACAATCTCACACCAAGGAACCAATCCTCCGACGCTCTACACATCCTCGAAAATCCGCCCGTAGCATCTAATGCTACGATCCTCTGCTACGCACTCAGATCCACATGCACAACCACCACAACGACGACTCATGATCCTTCATCCCGACAATCCTCTGTAACTCCGCAGGCTCTGATCCTCAACACATCGAAAACACAACACCAGCTGCAAATTCTCACAAACACCGCCCAACTACCACTCATCCTTCCGGAGCAGCGCTAACACCCTTACACATCGGGGAATGGGCAATGCTTCTCATCGACAACCACCTTGCCAACATGGGATTCGCCTCGCATGGACTTCATGGCACGCAAAGGCCAACCAGTCCGAACATATGATGCAAGACGACGAACCTTAACCCAACGCAATCTCCTCCAACCAATGGGAAAAAGTCAATACTCCTCCGACCAACGAAGGGTTCCCGTGCTCGACCTGACCTCGAACCTTGCACACGCTGGGAATCACACCTTCCAGCATCGAAAAACCATTACCTCCATCAGGTCAGCACCTCCGACACACTCACCAAGTGTCTTGTCGGACCACGATCACAACACCTCGGAAGCAAACGGGATTGCGGGGCCGAGCTCTCTCTCACCGTCCAGCAAGCAATGAGCTAAAATTGAATGGCAAGTACTAAAGTAAGAGCAAGGGATGAAGGCTTACTCGATCGGTTTGAAGAAACTGGTCCCGCTCGGAGACGGGGGCGCACGGGGAAGCGTGGTGCTCACCCACGCCGCGGCGAGGTCACTTCAACCTGTTCAAGCCACTTACAACACTACGCCGCCGCAGGAGGGGGATCTCGGGGTGGGACAGGCCCCGGTCGTTCCGGCCCGATTTCAGACCCCGGCGGACGGCCGCCGACCACCAAACCGACTTGCGCGCACCCATGGCCACACACCCCCACGGCCACCGTCGCGGCCCCACCCAGAATTGAGTCGCCGGCACATTACTATGTCAGATGGTTTTGATTCAACCTGGTAATATCAACAATATATTTGAACTATTTGTGTTGATTGACGGCCGCGTCACCAATCGACCCATACCGCCGGCGCCAAAGCTTAGCCGTAGGCGATATCGTCAACCAGATTGATCGTCACGTACGGTTGACGCCGGACATGTTAGTTCGCCGTTCCTGAGCACAACCCCACGACACGGCAAGCAGACCTTGCGATAATTCAAGAGGGATGCAAGGCGACTAAGCGTTGCGCCAAACCCGCACGCGGATCGGTCGGATATCCGACACAGGACGATTTTTTCGCTAGCGGAGCGACCGCGCTCGCGCACAGGTCGAACGCCAGGGCCAGAATGGTCCGGGCTCGTCGCCGGCCCTCATGACCAGGAAGCCAGCCGCGAACGTGGCGTGCTCTCCCCGGGGGCGACCATTTCCGGCTCAAGCCTAGGCCGGCATGGGCTCCTCAGATCGGACCTTCGGAACGTCGCCTGGATGGACCAGAGGCAAGCCCCGCCGTTCCGCCCAAGCAGGGGTCCCGCCGCGGGGACAATCGCCATCGCGGCTAAATGGGCGGCATTGGCGAGACGGCTCTCGCCGTCGATCTGGCGACTGAGCCAGGCCGTAGCAGGTGAGAGCCAGGACATTTCTCAGGTTTTTCACCTTGTCTTGTCATAGGGAAGTCCTGAGCGTTGCTAACCCTCCTTGTGTTTGGTGGTGTTACACAGGTCCTTCTGGTGTGCTGACTGAAGTAGGCCACTCCTGCCTGGAGCTGGGGATCAAGTGGCCTTCATCTGTCTCGCCACCAGAGCCACTGCTGGATGCCAGCATGGGCGCGGCTTTGCTCCAGCGTGCTCGAGGTTATGTAGGAGGCGACCCCCTACCTTCTCCGGAGGAGCTCCGACAGTGATTGAGGGAGTGCACCCATGGCTATCACGGCCTTGGGTTCCCACGTGAGCTTTGGATGTCCAGGTTATCCGGCATTTGGGTGGAGTACCTGCGGCTTCTGGAGGCGCAGGAGTAGAGGGCTCGGCAGCTAGCGGCCATCTGAGAGCTGGAGGGGCAGCGGGCTCGGCTGGCACTGGCGGTCGTCGAGCAAGAGAGGTACGCTGATGCGGTTGTGTCGCTTGCCCAGGACCGCGCTACTCGGCTGAGAGATGCGGAGAGCAGAGCTAAGGCCCTGGAGTAGGCCCTGGAGGAGCAGCGGTGAGAGGCAAAGCTCGCTAGGGTTGAGTGGCGGACTGTCGAGACGGGGGCCGAGGCGAGCGTGCAGCTTGCGTCGACCTTGAAGGCAGAGTTGGCTGCCACGGAGTCCCACTTAGCGGAGCTGGAGGGGAGCAAGGCTGGGCTGTGATTGTATCATTTCTCCTCCCCCCCTTTTTTTTGTTATCCAGATTGTACATTTTTGTTATCCCAAGGGCATGTCTTGGGCCCCCCTTTTATAGAGCACTAATGACAAATTCTGGATTTTGATATTGTTACTTACTGAGTTGTCCCACTTCTTATTCCATGGAGCAATGTTGAATGCAGGGAATGACGACCACTTACTGTTGGTTTGTTTGATTCTTCCCTACCACGTACTGGTACAGGGTGTAACAGGCCAGGTTCACCCAGTTTGAGGGGCATTAACGTAGACTTACTTTTCACAAATCATCACAAATTACACAGTTCTGCACTTTCTCTACACTCTTGCATTTTTCTACATATTGCATAGCATATCCCGCAGTTGTGCTGCATATTTTTTCTTCTCTATTTGTTCTATTCTCATCACAATATGCACACATATCTTTTGCACCCTTCCACAAGGGTTAAAAATCTTCCCTCGGTGCGTTCTCTCTCAATTTCTATCCCTATTTTATCACTTCGGGATTGATATTACATTACATGTTTCTAATGGGATTTTCTCTTGTGTTTTGACTTCATTTTGCAGGAGAGCATGAATAGAATGTGAGGCCCTCTTCCTCTAGCCGGCAGGAAGGAGAGGAGGTTGATCACATAAGTTCTCCGCACCCCGTTCCTTAAGCGTGATCAAGTCTTCTTCCTTTTCCAAGGTACATGGCGCCCTTCCCTTTATCTCTTCTTCTCTTGGCATTGTTGTAACCTTGGTGGTGATTACGGTTAGTTTTCATATCTATTTACCCCCCTTGTTCATACTTTCATGCTGGGTTCATGCTTGGTCATATTCATTATGATACATGCATAGTTTGGGGGCGGGGTAACATAACCATCAACAACCTACAATTTTTTTGGTGATCACGATGGGACCCCTAGTGCCCATCACATTATTCATGCTCTCTTGTAAGTTGGGTGCGGGTTTGTGCATGTTTAGATAGTATTTTCTCCATTTTCCTGCTGTTCTGGGCATTTTCAGGTCTATCAGGGCCTTGCGGTCACCTCCAGGGTCACCAGACGAGCTTAGCCATCATCACTGGGCCGCTAGGGCCTCTCTGGTAGCCTTGCGGTCATTTGGAAGACTGTAAGGGTTTAAAAAATGATCATTTGGTAGACCACTTTCCGATTCTGACCGTTCTGGCGCAGTGCTCATGGGGCCATATTCATTGATACTTAACTTCGGCTCCCATGGTCGGATTGCCCTATTCTTAGGCTCATTTTGTAGCCATTTGTATTTTCTTTCCATCCATATATTAGACCTGAGTGGGTTTTGGTACCCAGATCTGCTTGATCTTGGATGGCCTGGGGGCCGGTTCATTCTTCTACCAATGGGCCGCTCCAGTATTCTTCTTCTCTATTCTCCCAAGCACTTGGAAAGAGTTGCGCATCGGGACATTCGGCACAATCTGGTCGGGGATCACGTCGGCTCTCCGGCCATTGAGGTGGACCCAGATGCCTCCGATCAGGACCAACTTGCCGATGTTTGAGATCTGGCCCCTAGGGGAGATAGCAGCAACATTTCTTCGGCTCCTCCTTGGTGGGATGCCGTCTTCTTAGTGGCCGAATCCGCACCGAGATGGACGTGGTGGACAAAACAACCCACCTTCTTGATCGCCAGGTAGTCGGGAATAGTCACGACGGCCTGGCGACAGCAGGATTGGTGGTGGAAGCCCCCATACTGGGGCCATGGACTTCGATGGGCTTGGGCCCCTCGATCTTCAGTAGGTTGACAAAGGCCACCCCGAGGAAGTTGGGGAAGCCGACCACCGGGGTGAAGCTCCCGAACTGCACCGGGACGGCCAAGCAACCCTCCTTGACATGGCTCACAATGACGAGTGGTCTGAAGGAAACAGCCATTGCAGTCGCCAAAGTATGACCCCCGTACTTGCAAGAGAAATAGTTTAGAATCTCAAGAAGAGGTCGTGAGGCCTTAATCCCGGTGAAGAGATGAAGGGAGGTCAAAGTCCCACCGGGCCTGCCAGACTTGTGGACGCACTTTCGGGACTCTTCTTCTTTTTGTTAGTTTATTCATCTTTTTGTTCATTTATTCCGTTTATGAGTGTGAGGGCATGCCAGTCACCAAGGTGACGATTTATTCAGGCTTAAAGAAGCCCATGGTGCACTCGTTCTGACTAGTTAGAAGATTGTGTGTGTTGTGTCAGGACTAAAAATTCATCCTGCCGTAAAGACTACGATGTTAATTACATCCCCTCGGAGAGGGAAAAACCCTTGATTAATCACCGAAAAAGGGGGCCTTACGACCTGAGATTCATGGACTCGACTCCACTTTGGGAATGCACACCTAGGACTCTAGTAAGCTCGCATTCGTCCCTAACGAGGGAAGCGTTCGGACCTGCACAGTTGAGAAACCGGCAGCGAGTCAAGGGTGGTCAACTCACTCCCGTGCCCGGGTCGGGTCACGGAACAGGTCTCGCTCTCTCTCTCGCAGCGGTGATTGCTTTGTTATGAGCTAGGATCCTAAAACATGCTCTCTAGCAGCGGCAAATAAGCATATACTAAGAAAGCGAGTAACTACGACTACAAAGGGTGGCGAGTTTACCTCCACGCTCCGGGCGTGGGAAGACGACCCCGGCCGAACCCGTACTCCCAGTACAACAATTATGAATAGTTACAGAATTGATTATTTCTACCCACTTCACGCAGGGAGGTAAAGGGCTACACACGGGATCCTGGAGTAACGGATTCGGGTTGACGGATAGCACTCCGGACTGCTCCGGTGATGGCGAACGCTAGAAACAGTGGGACCCACGCCCTGGTTGGCGGGCCGCGGGGGCCCGGATGGGTGCTGCTGCGTCAGTGACTCCCAGAGGGGCGGTCCCGTGGAAGGTGGCGCGTTGGTTCGCCGCGTGGAAGACGAGTCGGCCGCTCCCGGGGTGGTCGCCGGTTGCCGTTCACGAACTGGAGTTGCTATTTTGCTACGTGCGACCCGGAGAGAACGAACGCTGCGGACAGCCCCGACGTCGGATCGGCGCGTGGTCAGTGGCGTTGGAAAGCTCTTTCGAAATCCTACGATCCCAGGCTGGTCTAGGAATTATGTAGCCTCTGTGCTGATCGCTGGGGATTTTAGAAGGGGCGGGCTCACAGATCTGGGGCTGGCAGGGCAGAAAATGGAGTTTCTTGATAACAGGGGTTGACCGTGGGGTAGGTGGCGGATCTGAGTGATGTGGTCTTCATAAAAGTTGTAGAGCTGGTGGTCAAGAAAACGGGGATATTTTTTATGTGAACTTTTATTGAGGTCTTGAGTTTTGGTGGATTTTATAGTGGACGGAAAGGGATTCTTTCGCCATTCGGATATGGGTGGAGGAGTTGCCAGAGGAGTCGTCGTCGTCGCCGTCGCCACCACTAGGGTTTCGCAGGGAGCAACAAGAGATTGGCATGTACGGACTCCAGAAAGAGCATGCATTCAAATTGCAAACGGAGGGGGGCACATTGGGCGGCGCTTTCCTATTTGGGCCGAACTTGTTGGCAGTGAAGTGGGCCGTCTTGTTTTGGCTGGGCCTTGCCTGCGCCCAAGTGGAGGTGGACCGGGCGATGCTCCATTGCGTCGATGTTTTGGGTTTCGTAGGGGGACTTGGAACTTACCTGAGTTTGAGGTCAGCTTCGCTATCGGTGCGTTGTGGCCCACGAAGGGGCTTCTTCCCCGCCTGACTTCACCGGTAGGGCAGAGGGGGCTTGGGTCCAAGTCTAGCCAACTGGACGGTGCATGGGCGACATTGGATTCTTCTCCGCGAACAGGAAGGGGGGCTCCACTCGTAGCAATGCCACGATGGGGAGAGGAAGCGGCCACCGGGGGAATGGTGTTGCGGAGTTGTCTCCGGTGCAGGGCAGCCTCAGCCTCTAGCTGGCAGTCGGGATAGCTGGACTCAGTTGCGGGGAGGATGTGAAGACTATGGGAGGGAGATTGAGGTTTTGGAGCTGGGCCTCATGCACCCTCGGGTGCACTCACCAGTGCAGTCCGCTCGGAGCGATCATACAGGAAGGCTTTCAGTGGCTGGGACCAACCTTCTTAGGTGACGAGGATGATGTTGAGGTTGGTATCCTACTGGAGGAGATGACGGGCCTTTTGTTGGAGCCGGCATATGATGAAGCCGTGCTACCGAGTACCCTTACTTTTGGGGTGGCTAGATTGGGGGAGGAGGTGTTGGAGGGCTGTGGCATTCTTGGCAAGGAGGTGGGGAAGGAGTTGATGGGGGTGGTAGAGAGGTTGACAGAAGAACATATGAGAGGGCTGGCTGATAAGTTTAGGGTCTCCTATGAGGGGGTAGAGAAGAGTATCAGGGGGTCTTTGTTCCTTATCCAGAAGAGGTGGTTAGCGGCTTTGGCGAGGGTGGCGAGAAAAGAAAAATCTCAGAAGAGGGCAAACAAGGAGTGTAAGGGGGTAGGAGAGGAAGAGGAAGGGCAAGAGGGAGAAGAGGGACATGGAGACACCGTCCAATCCCCATGAGGATCATCTCATGGAATGTGAGGGGTTTAAGGGGAGGGGAGGAGAGGATAGTGAGGGAGATGATAAGGAGATGTAAGGTCTACATCCTTGATATTTTGGAGACTAAGAGTCAAGAGAATGGCGAAGAGTTGATGAGGGAGATTGGGGGTGGTAGGCTCTCCAAGGGGGTGGCGTCCCCTGTTGTGGGTAGAGCAAGGGGTATGATGGTGCTTTGGAACCCCTTTGAGGTGGAGGAGGTGGAGGAGGATATGCAAGTTGGTCGTTGGGCTGTCTCTCTTCACTTTCACTGCTTGAGGGACGGATTCTTTTGGGACTTTTCTGTGATCTATGGACCTCAAACTAGAGAGGGGAAGAGGGATCTGTGGTAGGTGTTGCTGGCGTATCACCTCACCTCGGCCCGACCTTGGTGTGTGGGTGGCGACTTCAACACGGTGATGTTAGCTTTAGAGACGACGGGAGATCACCCTTATACGGGGGAGACAAAAGATTTTTGTGACTTCATTCATCAGGCTGGTCTCATTGACATCGGCTTGGTGAATGCTCAATTCACCCAGTCCAATATGTCGACATCTCCGTCGTGCTTCAAGCTCGATATATTCCTTGTTTCAAAGAATTGGGAGGATCACTTCTTGCATATGCAGGCATCTTGTTTGGCCAGGCCAACCTCAAATCATTAGCCTATCCTCTTGAAGACTAGCCGTGGTCAAGAGAGGAGACATGCTTTCAGATTTGAGAATTTCTGGCTCAGGGAGGACTTCTTAGACACAGTCAAAGGAGTGTTGGATGATTACAGGCAACATTGGTCGTGTATGGCTACTCTTATTGGTAAATTGTACCACTTGGCCCAGGTGCTTAGAAGATGGGGAGTTGGCAAGCGGCTTCCCAACAGACAAGCGAAGGACATGATCCTACAAACAACTAGAGGCGCTGGATAGTTTGGTGGAGGCAGGCTTGATAGATGATGAAGAGAAGCTGAGTAGGGAGTCATTGAGAGTAAAGTATGATGAGATCTTAATCAGGAAAGAAGTCTATTGAAAACAAAGATCTAGAGAGAAATGGTTGAAGAAAGGTGACAGGAAAACAACGTATTTTCATAGGGTTGCTTCAGGATGACGGAGGACAAACAATATTGCTTCCATTAGGGTCGAAGCGGACACTATTACCAAGGAGGACGTTAGAAGACATGCCGGGGATTTCTATGCTAAGCTTTTCACAGAGGAGCAATTATGTAGACCGGTCTTTGCAGATAACTTGCTTCCTCATCTCTCTGCAGTAGGTAATGAGGCTCTTGTGGGTCCCTTCCGAGAAGAGGAGGTTAAGCAAGTAGTTTTCTCTCTTGCAGGTGACAAAGCTCTTGGGTCAGATCGGTTTCCCACGATTTTCTTTCAACATTGTTGGGGCATTGTTAAGGAGGATCTACTTGGTGCAATTAGGGAATTCTAGGAGGGTAGGGCCCATGTGAGGGGTATTAACAAAACCCTCCTGGTTTGGAGCCCATTAGCTTGCTGAATAGCACCTATAAAAATCAGTACAAAGGTGTTGGCCAGGAGATTAGATATGGTTATTGATGGCTTAGTCAGTGAGCAGCAGGGGGCTTTTATCAGGGAGAGACACATCTACGAGAACTTTCTTGTTGCACATGAATGCTTATATGCTATGAACCAATAGAGAAAACGGGGTCTGGTTCTCAAGTTAGATTTTGAGAGGGCATATGACAGAGTAAACCGGAATTGTCTCCTTCAGGTGCTTGCTAAGATGGGCTTTCACCAGTCTTGGAACTTATGGATACGAGAGTGTATCTCTTCTGCTTCCTTTACAGTGCTCATTAATGGGCAGCCTTCTACCTACTTCCCCAGTGGAAGAGGACTCGAGCAGAGGGACTCTTTGTCTCTACTTTTATTTGTCTTGGCAGCGCAGATTTTGAGTAGGCTCTGGGTGAGAGTAGAGGCGACAAGTGTCATTTGGGGGTTCCAAGCCGGATATGAAAATTACATGCGACGACTCAGAAAAATGTGGCGAGCATCATGGAACATAGCTGACGAGCAACGGGTCCCTCAGAAAATGAGGAGTGGTAGGAGATGTCCCAATCATCTTCTCTTGGAGAAGACCGAACCAGTCACTCTCTCCAGCCAAGCCAGGGGGCCAGCTGGACCCCTCCTAGAGTCATTGTCAGACGCCCTAAGAAGCCAGCCTCCTACTTTCGTCCTCGTAGTGACCAAAGTGGGGGCACCACTACATCAACCACAGCTCAACCACCAGGCTCTCAGGTTAGTAAACAAAAATAAAAACAAAAAAACATAACAAAACAACAACAAAATAGTGCTAAAAATAGAGATGCCCCAGCGGACCCAGTTGTTTCCCTCCGTGAGGAGTCAGATGGGGGCAAAAAGGCTGACAACTCAACTGAGGTGAAACCCATAAGGGCGTCTCAACAAAATTGGGAAATCCCTCGACGTGAAAACTCGCAAGGGTGCGTCGAAAAAAGCTAAAGGGGGCCAGCTCTAGTGAAAACCCAAAAGGGTGCTGGGGCCAATAACGAGAAAACTTCTCTCCCCCACCAGTTAGGGTGGTGTTCAACAACCTTTCAGCAGATTGCAAGATCTTCCCGTGTCAATCAGTAATTAACCCACATTTTTGAGTTGGTGGCTCAGCACCTCCCAGCCATCCTCTACATCACTCTCTCCAGTCTCCTGTCGAGACCAGCCTTCATGCGACATTCCAGCCGCAATCCCAGCACAAGTCAGTTCCAGCCAATCTCAAAATCTCAGCCATCACACACTCCTGTATTCTATGTATGGTCAAGTACTCCCAACTACACTTGGCCAAGGCAACACATCCCTTGGCCCCACAGACCCCATAACTCATAAACTCCTAAGATAGAGACAAGTTGTACCCACTCATCCACACCCTCCAGTTTTCGGATACGTCCCTTAACATCATCCTGCTACGAACAACCATTCTCGAATAAATAAATAAAAATATATATATATACTACTCCCTCTCACGATCGCTCCCTCTCCCTCTCTCTCAGTTTCGGTCGATTTGGCCGCAGACGTAGGCACGGGAGGTACCGACAGGATGGGCTCGACGCGAGGATCGCATGGGCGCAAGCTTCGTCTCGATCCGCGGTACGTGGAGGTGTGTGGGGGCGTGAGAGCGGCGTGACTCTCGACGGTGGTTCAGCTCCGGATCGGCGTCCTCGTCGCACAATAGGAAGGGGGATGGAATCCTCTCCTCGCTAGGAACCCTCCGGTACCACATGCACCGTTGTCCGACGCCATTTTTCTTATTTTCTGTGCAAATTTCCATGTTAGCATAATTTTACCCTATTTTCTAAAAATTAATTCCATGGCCATCGTTTTATGTTTTAATAGCATGTATGGGTGTGGAATGATGGTATGAGCATGGTAGGTTAAGTTAAAAATTGAAATCCCCTCGTTTTGAGACGACCGGGAGGGGTTTTGGCCCAAGCCAACCCTTTCTCGCCATCATGGTAGTATAATGGCCACTACGTGACCATTCATCTACTAGCGGTCCACTCCAGACCGCCTATGCTCCTTGAGTGGTCCAACTCGGACCGCTTAAGACCCTGACCTCTAGGAAGGTGTACACTAGAGCGGCCCAAACCAGTCCGTTCAAGCCAGATGAACGGTTTGTCGACCGACCGCTAATGGGACTCTTCGTCTCTTTTAGCGGCCGACCCTCAACCACCCATGCCTTGAGTGGCATATCTCTAGCCGCCTGTCCCTTAGGACCCCTGGTGGATGAGCAAGCACTCCCTAGCTATCCATCCTTGAGCGGCCTTACCTTAGCCGCTTGTGCCATGTGTGTTGGCTTCAGGGTAGATAGTGAGCGACCGAGACCCAGCCACGTATACTTGGATGAGCGACAGACCCCAGACCGCCCATCCGATGAGCGGCCAGAGCATAACCACCCATAGTCGTAGAACCTGTTGAGGTTAGCATTTGGAGCAGCTAAGGCCCAACTGCTTGTGCCTCTTGAGCGGCCCTGATCTCGGACGCACTAGGTACGACAGATTTCGTAGAACTGCACCGGACTTCTCTACTGTAAACCAGAGAGGGCTTGGACGAAGCCGTACTCCCAGATGGAATATCAGATTGAGGCAGGAGCAAGTCCTACTGAAAGAGGCCTTAGTCTAGTACTCTCAAACCAAAATTCGCTTCCTGAATCACCCGGTCACACCCATGGTGGCTCCTGGATGTTGATTGGGTCGGGCTAGTTGTAGGGACAAAATTCTAGACTTGACTCTCCGATGGCGTAGCTGTCCGATCTGAGGCCGGGACGCAGCGGGGCCAGAGTCTTCACAAAGAGGGACATCCCAGGGATCTTTCAGAGCTGGAATGGTGTCGATCTGAGGTGTGAGACGCCGGTACCGTTGATTCTTGTGAAGTCACACTATGCAGGATGCCGGCCGGATAGGGGAGGCTTGTCGGGAGCGTATCTCCCAGTGGGAAGATCAGAAAGAGGTGAGACAAAGCTTGATTGAAAGATGACTGACCTCATATTAACTCCTCTAGAGGGCTCGGGTAGAAGATGATAGAAGAGATTGTGGTGCTTCCTGTGGTGGACTGCTTGTTCTTGTCACTGGAGACTTGGACTGCAGGATAGGCGTGGGATGTTGACGCCGGTGCACTCGACGGGGAACTCCAAATGGGGCGGGACCACCTCTGGCTGAAAGCTGGACTACCCTAGTAAGGATTCTCCAAAGGGCTTGATCAGAAGATGGGATATGAGGCTGGAGCAGCTTTTGGAAGACGCACAGGTCACTGGCCGGACCTGTCTTGCGTAGTCGAGGGAGAACGGCTGTCACGGACAGCCCCGATGTCAGATGGACGCGAAACCACCTCGCCTGCGAAGCTGACTCGACAAGCTTTCTGAACATGTATGATATACCACCAGAACATGCACGATGCATCCGGGGAAGACTCTGCAACTTGGAGCTTGTCTGCTACTTGCGAACTGGGAGCTGAAGGTTAAAGATGATGGGGGGAAATGGGGTCTATCAGCCAACACGACCCAGTCTGAGATGAACCTACAGCTGCAAAGTGCTCTCGGGTCTTCATCCCGGGCTTCAGGAATATGGACTCCGCTTCGGCATGAAACGAAGGTCTTCGGATTCAATCTGATGTAAATAAACATTGACTGCTTGCGGTCGGTGGGGAAAGACGTCCTGTACACGACTCCCCGCAATCACCTGCGCACTCGCACCCTGAAACCATCCTCCCCTCCACGTGTTGCTCACCCCCTGAGTCCACATGCCGCGCCCTGGCGGCGCATCCCCAGTTAAACGTTTGGTTCCACGAGTGATTGTCGAGAAATCGACTGGCACACCCGCATCTCAGCCATGTTTCCCCCTTTACCTGAAAACTCCTCGTGCCACTTGGTCTCCCCTCAACTCTCCATAAAAGGCGAGTGCACGGTGCCACTTTGAGACGGATACGGTCACGAGGGGGTGCCTGAGGCCCCTTATCTTCTGGCATCTCCCCCGTAGCTATATCCTACCCCTTACTCCGGTCACCGCACACACCACTCCGCGGGCCCGTCGGCATGCACGCGCACGCCGGTAAACTCCCGGGGCGGAACAGTCATTCATCCTCCTGCTCCTCTGGTCTCTCCTGATTCCCCGACACCACAAGCCGGTCAACTGGCCCTTGCCGCTCCGGCCGTGCAATGGCGACCCTGGCAGGAGCTAGAGTCTCTCCCCTTTTCTAGAGAAGACACTGCTAGGCTCCTCCGAGTCCTTCTTGGTCGAGAGGATGTCTTGGTGGGTGAGACCATGATGGGCTCCTCAAGCGCTTCTCACCCTCTCTCTATTCCACCTCTGTCTCCGATGCCCGAGATAGGAAGGGGAAACAGAAGTTGGGCGAGGTCTCGGCTTGACCGAACCAGGTCCTCCCGATAGTTCGCAAGTCGGGTCTGCCATCACAAAGGCCATCTGGCGCGCGAGATCAAGAAAGACACCAAGGGTAGCAAGGCCCCAAGACGTCGTCAGGTGTCACCCGACCCTGCCTTCAGTCAGAATGTTGTCGGAGCTGGATCCCAGAGCAAGGTGCCCTTTTCGGGTGTTGGTGATGCCAGAGTTCTGGGACCCAAGGCGGGGTGCCCACCTTAGGTGTTGATGTAGCTGAGACCCAGGGTTGGTAGCCTGTCTCGGGTGCTGCTGGAGCTGAGACCCAGGGTCAGGAGCCCATCTTGGGTGTTTCTGGAGCTGAGACCCAGGGCCAGGAGCCCGTCTTGGGTATTGCTAGAGCTGAGACCCAGGGCTGGCAAGCCCATCCTGGATGTTGAGGTAGGCCTTTCCCGAAGAGGAAAACCTGTGTTGGGAGTTGTCATTGCTAGAACGTAGGGGCAAAAGACCCCACCGTAGAGCTGGGAAGCCAGGGGCCCAATGCGGAGAGTCTACATCGGGGACTGACCTTGACGAGACTCGGGGTTGTGTGCTCAAGCCAGGTGTTGGGGAGCCTCGAACTCGGGGTTGAAAGCCCGTATTGAGGGTTGGCTCATCCAAGATTTGGGTCGAGAGGCCCGAATAGCATGTTGGGAGGCCTTTCCCAAGGGTAGGAGACCCGTGCTGCTACAGGCTTGGCTAGGACTCGGAGCTGAATGCCCGAGTGAGACATTAAGGAGCCGAGAACCCCGGGGTCAATGACCGTAGGTGTTTCTATTGTCGGAGAAGCAGATGGGCCAACTGGCTGCATGGGCAGTCACCGGGCTGGGCTGCTCGTCAGCTACGGCAATGGCGCCCGAGGATCAGGGAGAGCCGAAAGCCGAGGCAGCGTTGCCGAACACGATTGGCATTGCCAACTGTACGTGCCCGGCATGGATGGCGATGACGATCAGACTGTAGGTCACTATCACCTCCGATTTGTTGTTATTGTTGCTGGTGCCGGTTGGTCACTTGATGACGACTGGTTGCATGTTGCATCTTGAACATGGGGCCCTCCTCTTCCTCTCCGATAAGAAAAGGAGAGGGCATTGTGGTGCACACT
This sequence comes from Amorphophallus titanum, assembly GCA_024336825.1. Taxonomy (NCBI): domain Eukaryota; kingdom Viridiplantae; phylum Streptophyta; class Magnoliopsida; order Alismatales; family Araceae; genus Amorphophallus; species Amorphophallus titanum. The sequence continues at coordinate 2,398,503 of JANBPO010008917.1, forward strand.
TGGCGGGTGTGACTCTTCTTCGGTAGAAAGAAGAAAGGTAGGAGTATATAGACGTGGAGGGTGCAGAGTGCATACTTTTTAGAATTGGTCAGGGAATCGCTTCTTCATAGATTCCTCGGTCTCCCATGTGGCTTCTTGTTCTGAACATTTGTTCCATTAAACTTTAACTATGGGGATTGTCTTGTTCCTTAGTACACGTACCTCGCGATCAAGGATCTTCATGGACTTTTGTTCATATGTGAGATCCTTTTGTATCATCAGGTCGCCATGATCTATGACATGTGAGGGATCGTGCACATACTTCTTCAACATGGATACGTGGAACACATTATGGACTTTGGACAATTGAGGAGATAAGGCGATGCGGTAAGCAACCTCACCAACTCTTTCTAGTACTTCGAAAGGTCCGATGTACCTTGGTGTAAGCTTGCCCTTAACACCAAATCTTCTAATTCCTCGTCCTGGAGAAATCTTAAGAAAGATGTGATCTCTGACTTGGAATTCGAGATCCCTTCTTTTGGTATCGGCATAAGCCTTTTGTCTGGACTGAGCTACTAGAAGTCTCTCTCTAGTCCACTGAATTTTTCCAGAGGTATCCCTTATCATGTCTGGGCCTAGTAGTTGTTTCTCGTCAACTTCATCCTAGCACAAAGGTGATTGGCAACTTCTTCCATATAAAACTTCTAAAGGTGCCATCTGTATACTTGCCTGGTAACTATTATTGTATGCAAACTCGACCAGAGGCAAGTGATCATGCCAGCTTCCACCAAAATCGAGGATACAAGCTCTGAGCATGTCTTCTACTACCTGATTGGTTCTTTCAGTCTGACCATCCATTTGAGGATGAATGGCTGTACTAAAGTTGAGTCTTGTCCCTAACGAATGTTGTAGACCCTTCCAAAAGTGAGAAGTGAAATGCGGATCTCGATTAGACACGATTGAAATAGGTACTCTATGTAATCTGACTATTTCCTTGACGTATAAAGCAGCAAGAACATCAACTGACCATCGGCTCTTGATTGGCAAGAAATGTGCTGACTTGGTCAATCGGTCTATGATCACAGGAGGGGGATCTTGGGGTGAGGGTTAATTGATTACAACCAAAACTACCTCTGCACAGGGAGGGGCCTTCAGCCGGCCAAGCGGGGAGGGGGAAGATGAAGATAGAGAGCTTCACACAATGTCGGAGTTGATTCTGTCCCCTCTCAGGAACAGAGGACAGATGGTCGATGCAGGAATTGTTATGGGTGATCCCGAACTCCTTTGCCAGCGGGACCAGTGCCAAAAGTTCGTTGGTTAGCCCAGGAGGGTGCTGGAATTTTTGTAGGAGCTGGGGAAGCCATCGCTAGTCGTGGTGGAGCTGGAAGCAGAGGCTCTATTCTCTGGTTTGGACTATCTCAGCACCACAGCATCTAGAAGATGAAGCCACCACGAATAGTCCCGAACTCCGAATTGAGCACGGTCAGTGGCGTTGGAACCGTTGATGAGCTACCTTCAAAACAAGACCCACGGGGGTGGCAGACGATGTCAGAGTAGATCGCAGCAGCCCGAAAACTGACAGGGTGTTAGTTCAGTCCCCGAGGGGACAGAGCAGCGCACTGAGAGGAGAAAATTTGGAAGTTGTTGCTCCGGTCGCCGAGTGGAGTCCCACTTCTTGGAGAAGGAAGAAGACTCATCATAGAAGGCCTCGGCCAAGCCCCGTCTTCAGATCTTCAAGTTACTGGTCATGGCAGCTTCTGCAAACAGTCTCAGGTTGCTGGCCGGACCTCTTCTGCACTGTTGGAATAGATCGCTTTCCCGGATAGCCACGAATTCAGAAGAGGACGAGATGACCGCCGATGCGAAGAAGACTCGGAGACGCTTCCGTCGGTACCTCTTGCACCTCCTGATTCGCCCGGATGACATCACAGCTCCCTCTGCAATCTTTAGGTTCTTTGGACTGCGAACGGGTGGGCTGTGTGCTACTCCTAAAGATGCAAGGAAAGGGGTGGGGATGGGATTAATGGTGGGGGAGAGTGATGAATTGGCCAGAGGGGAGTGTGTTGGAGGTGGGGAGAGGATAAGGCAGGGCTGGCACTAGCCGCCACCGTGTCTGAGCAGGGCCCGATGAGGCCCCGTCACCGGCCGCCACCTATGCCCCCGCCTCTAACAGCCCCCAGCGGTGACCCCGCCACCGTCGTCGTCCTTCTCGTCGGTCACCACCCATCACCGTGAAGAGGAGATGCCCTCGATCATAGGAGAGCACCACAGATGGCAGCGGCTCGCAGTGGAGGACCATTGCCAGCCTTGCCAACCCCCATGGGTGCCATCAATCATGGAATTCTGGCCAAAAATGACCTTATCCCCACGCAACGAATAGCGACTGTGACGATGAAGGGGTGGATGATTCGCGCTCCTCTCTGGATCAATCAACGTGCCAGGATGTGCATTTTGATCCTCTTGATCCCGGGAACAATTCCCTAGCATCAATTAGTCATTTCTCATCCTATGAGTGACCCAATCAAGTGACGAACATGGAATCCTATACACGAACACGAATGATGAAAATACAACAATAACACGTAGATTTTGATCAAACTAGCAACCTGGCTCTGATACCACTATAAGGTTTCAGTCAGAGATGAAGCGGAAGTATTAAAACCCTAGCGAGCGGATCGTTGCTGGAGATCAAAATCGAAGAACTAATGATCGAAACCTGCACGGGAAGAATGATTCTTTACCTTTGCGGGATAAATTAATTCCCAAATGCCTGAAGATGATCGAGTAGAGGCTCGTCGGGTTACTAGCTGTGCAAGCATCCGGCCTCTAGATGTATCCACACGAGCAGTGGGAATAGACAGATTCTCCTTCGCAATCTCCATACGCTGACCGCTCCTCAGCACCACCATCCACCACTGGCAGGAGGAGGAGAGAGAGGGAGGGGCACACCCAGGAGAGAACGACAGGAGAGAGACAGGGCGGCCAGGGGAGAGAACCCTAATGCTTGGCCAAGGTTTCTCTCCTCAGCGTATACTTATAGACCCCTGGCATTTTTCACGAAAACCCAGAAATTGCCAACATTTTCCATCCTTATCCATCTATCCACTACTTAGCAGGAAGATGAGGTCGCAACTGCTTCAACCTCCCTTCTAGATGTGCTAAGCGTGATTCAAGGTTGAAGACGATCATCTTCCACCCTGTTGAAGTTATCTTGCTGATGGACCAAAGCTGCATCTCCTCCAAACCATCGATGAGCTAAAGACGGGTTGAGTTGAGGAAGAATGTGAGGTCATCCACCTTTCAAGCTACAACAAGGAACCTGTTAAGGAATCTGTTGCGTGCCTCAACCATCGATTGAGTGAAAAGAAGAAGAAGCCTAGTCATCGAAGAAACCAACTCCATCATCTTCTAACTAGGAGTCTACTGAACCATTTCCTATCCCTATTTACAGTCACCCCTTGTTTAGTTGATGCCTATTGTGCTTGCATTATATATCTATGTTCATTTCTTAAACTAAAAATGATTGTGTGTGTGTTTGGAGCGGTGTCTCTGAGTGTGGACTCACTATAGGGGTACGCTCCCCATCCTTGTGTGTGTGTGTGTGCTGCGTGGTAGCGTATTGAGGCTCTGCCTCGTGTGTGTGCTGTGTTGCAGCGTGTTGAGCTTTGTGCTCATGTGTGTAGTTTGCTATCGTCATATAGCGTGCGGTGTATTGGGGTTCATCCCTATGTGCTACCCTGTGTAGCATGTTAGTGGAGCCTCACCGAAGTGGTGAGGGCTGGACATATGGTACCCATCGTGGTCCCGAACCACCTAAAAAATTGATGTGCACTTGTGATTGGTTGTGCGATTGCTCCTTATCTTCTATCACCTTTCACGGGTTGGTTTGCTAAACATGTCTTCTATGGATGCTAAATTTATCTATACACATGTTAGTTAAACTTGTTAATTCTTAGAGTGTGATCTTAACCATTTGCAAACGTTTGGTGAGGAGGTATTGAGAGGCGTTGAAGTTATTCATATTGGTCTTAATTTTTAAGAGAGGGATCTATTCACCCCCCTCTAGATCTGTGCCACTACACTGTGGGACCCAACAGGCGCGCATTTGCACCAAGTCATAGAATGGCTTCCTTGATAAGCCAGCAGACATCTCCAATGGTTTGGCACTTCTCTACCAAGGCTGCTAGGTCTGCATGGCCATGGAAATCTAGGCAGTGGAACAGGCCCAAATGGTCCATACCCCAGCCATCCACATAATGAAAAGAAGTAAAAAGTGATTTGCCCAGGATGCCGACTGCTGGACTTTCCACAGATAAACCATGAATATTTAACAGTACAAAGAGCCAGGACATGTGCTGGTAGTATGTTTGCGTGCGGTCCACCTTGCGCACAAACGTCCTATACAGATGAAATCTATCTGCGGGACCTTTCCAAGGGACTGCCGTTGAGAGCGGCTCTTCGGGAGGGAATGGATATTGTTGCGTCTCCAGGTGAGTGCCCCCTACGTGACACAGCTGCCTTAGCTCCTTCATAAAAGTTTCCTCATTAATGGCCGCAAAAATAGGAGTGGGCAACTCAGAGCCTGCTTCCTTTAGGGCCCAGCGCTTAGCTAAATAGGCTTCCACCTCCTTGGGGTGCTGCGAGTAGAGCTTCTTCAGATGAGCCTCGTCAATATCAAACACTGGTCCGGGCTACTGCTTCAGGAAAGTGCGTTTGGCCACGTCCCAGAATGCACTCCTGCCTCCCCTATAAAAACTGGTGTGGGTGTTCCACCATTTGATGTATTCTGATGTAACTCGGGGAACGCGGTTGGAAATGGTCGGGATCCTGAAAGCTGTACCATCTTGGCGATGAAAGAAATCCCACCACAATCGTCCGTCACCGACAATAGTAGACCCGTGCTTGGCCCGACTGTCCAGGAGAAACTGAGCCACAGATGTAGGAATATGCTGGTCATAACCAAAGTTTCTCCCGAAGCGAAAAGGATAATATGGCTCCAAGATCAGAAGGCCACCTTTTCTATAGACCAAGACACTGGGCCGGATTGCCATGGCCCACTGAATAAGCTCAGGTTCGAGAAGAGACCGAATAGCATTGATGCCAGAGATTGGGTGCACATAAGTCTCGGTCTCTTCCATCTATAGTAAGACAATGTAATCAAGATTCTAGCATGGTTCTATTCTAGAGTAGAAAGTCACAAGAAACACAATGCTGCGAAGAAGTTGAATCAAAAAAAAATACCTGTGAAGGAGACAAAAGAGATGGAGTCCACTCAAATCACAACACCAGATATTTTTAAGGTGGTTCAGCTGCTACCTAGCAAGCCTACATCCACTCCTCACCAACCTGGTGAGGCTTCCGATTGACACATAGCTTAACTACTGATCCACAGCTTTGAGAGAACAAATCCCTTACAACAACTGAGCTTCACAGCTTGCTACTTCTTAGCCTCACAACTTGCTCTACTGAGCCTCACAGTTTGCTCCGCTGATTCACAGCTTCACGACAGGGACGACGCCCTACACATAAAAGGATGGAGGTAAAAAGAGAAACTTAAAGCGAAAACACAAATACATGGAGGAACAATACACTACTGCAGGATGAAAAGCTCAACATGAACATCAGTGAGAATCACTCCTCCAGAATCATCGTGGCTGGCTAGCTGGACACTCTCTTCTTTTTCTTCTTCTCTCAGGACTGCACTCTTTGCTTTTCTCTCTTAGACTCTCACATTCAAACCTTCTCTAGGCTTCTCAACAGCTCCAGCAGCAAGGCCATGCAATCACGGTCTGTCCTATTTATAGGCTCAAGCAGTAGAGAAATTTTCCTTCAAGGCCTGTAATTTGATTGGCTAAAATAAATAAGTGTTTTTCAAGTAATTCAAACTTGCACCACCTTCTCCTCATTGGTTGGCAGAAGGAAGGACGTCCTTCTATCCTAGAAGATCTTATGGACAACATTACTAATTGGGTAGAAGCAAAAATGGGGGTTCCCTTGAAAGGGACCTTTCATTAAAATGAAAAGTGACAGAGCCATTGACAAGAAATGTAGTTTTGGTAAACCAATGATGACAAGGACAATCGATTGTCCTAGGAGCCTCTCCAGACTTCGAAAATCCTGATTTTGGCGATTTATGGTTTTATTTTCAATCCTCTGGAAGTCCTCAGAATCGTTGCAGGAAAAATAGATTTTTGCTTGAAAGTCTTCTGGTGCGTCACCGCAACAAGCCCATTGCGTTGACGCAGCTGGCTCAGCTATTTCCAACCAGAATGTGGAAAAAGAAGAGTCGACTCCTGGGGTTGACACTTCAGTGAACCACTTGAAGAAGGACATGTTGTGCATTGACGTAGTAGATGAAGGGCGTCAACGCATCCTTTGCGAAAATACCTTACATGCCATTTGTTACAGCTATGATCTATTTGTCACTTCTAATGGCTATTTTTCACCCTTATTGTTTATTTGTCTGCCTTACATAGCCATTTGTCACCCTTAAAAGCCTTGAGCCATCGCCTTTGTTGGGTGTCTAGCCTTGCGTTGACGGTGTTGACACGGCCTTCATGAGTCATGCAGTGGATGGCGAGCTGGCCTTTGATGGCGTCGATGCAATGAGGGCATTGCATTGACGCAGCCTTCACTCACAGGCCACTAGACATGGCTGCAAGCTATTTGTCATCATTAGTTATCTATTTGTTACCCCTAAGAGGCATTTGTCACCCTTAGGAGATATTTGTCACCCTTGTGATCCTCAGTATCCGTCGCCTTTATGCCTTCATGGGATGACCCGCATAGCTTGTGCTGGAGATCCCCAGTGCGTTGACACAAGGATGGCATCCGTTGGCACAGCCTTGTCCATATTTGAGCTGTTACCACTTTACTGCGTTGATGCAAGGAACCGTTGCATCGACGCAACCATGTTGAGTTTGCCAGTTTCAGCTCTGCAAGCCATTCTTCAACTCCATAAGCTATTTTACAGCCTTGTAAGCCATTTTGTACCCTTGGGTTTCTATTTGTCACCCTTAAGCGCTATATTTCAGCCTTCAGAACCATCACCTTTTTCTTTAATTTTTTTGAGCTCTGCTTGATTACGTCGACGTAACTAAGCGACTGCGTCAACGTAGCCTCAGACATGTTTGTTCTTTTTCCAGCTTCTTCATACCTGGCCAATCAAGAATGTTTCATGAGTTTTTAAATTGATTGGCTAATGACTTATAGTGAGAAAACATCAAAACATCATTTATACAACATGCTCAAGGTAGGAGCAAGCCACATCCTTACCCTTCCCGTTGAACAGAGGAGTTGCTGCAGTGTGATCCTACTCTGCCTACCATTTTAGGAGGCCTTAATAGTTCTCCATCAGGATTTGGAGCTACTCCCGCATCGTGGCTAACTCCTCGACTGTGGGGTTCATCGAAGCTTGCTGACGAATCTGATGAAACTAGCAGTCACTTCCCTGGGACATCTTGGGATGTCCTTCAGGAGCCATACTTACTTCGATAGTTGGTCATGTTACAGTAATTCCCTTGGGGAGTCATTTTCTTTTGTCTTCCTATAGATGGTGCCAAAAGGTGTAGAGGTCAAAAAGTGATCCTTCGAACTGTGTGTTACACCTCTAAGATTTGTTTGTCAGGGAATAGAAGAAACTTTCCAATGAAAAACTTGCAAGTAAAGGGAAGGACGTTAGAAGGATCCTTGGGTGTAATCTTAGAGGACAACCCTATGATGCCTAGGTCAGGCGAGTCCTCAAAAGGGGTGAGGAATGCCCAGACAGAGTAATGAGTGCTCGGAAGCAAAAGGAATGTGCTCGGAAGGAGAAATGGAGAAAAGAGTATTCCAAGCTTAGAGTAGGTAGTATGTTTCCCCTCTAGCCACTTGGCCAGGACGCTTTTTATAGGGTCTCCCTCGTCGAGCATGATTTTGGCATCTGCATCTTCTGGCTTACTAGAGGAATGGTTGCCCAGGATCGTGGGATTGTGGAATGCTCTATCTTCTACTTCGTAGGAGGCAAGGGGGTGCGGGTTACCCCTAGATGCCTATTACTCTTCCATTATTATGATAATGGTTCCCTAATCATGCGCCATGTGAATCGTGGATCAATTACATGTGCAAGGCATGGGCATGGATCTTAGGCTAGCTACTATTAGGCCTTAATGGGCCTAGGTGGATTCTTTCCTCATCATCTACGTTAAGTTAACTCGGACTAGGTTTCACTCTGATTATCGAATCGAACGATATGGATTATTGAGGTCAACGGTGAAGATTGTAGGGACTAATAATAAATAGTTATATTTGAGAGACTATGCAGGCGAGGGAGTTGACGGAGGCCAGTAACCAGATGAAAGCGGCACGAGCGGAGGTGGTCTCATACCGAGAGCAGATTGCTGAGCTGGAGCGCTCTCGTGACCAGCCGGTGTGTGACCTCGCAACACAGGTAAGTCAATCAACATTAACTTCTATAAGATGAGTTAAAATGATTCCCTGAATTGATAATTGACTTTATTGAAATGCTGGAGGCAGACCTGCAGGAGGCACACACCCGGGCTGCCCTGGCCAGCGCCGAGCTTACCATCCGTGACCAGCTAGTCACGGAGTTGGAGGAGGAGGTGGCCCGGCTTACTGCTGCAGCGAGCCAGCGCAAGGAGCTTCCCCGGGACGCTCAGGACCTCCACATCCACCTTGAGATCGAGCAGAGGGAGTGCGCCCGGGATCGTGAGGAGCTTGACCGTGAGAGGGACGCACGGGAGCGAGAGAGGACGGAGCGTGACCGAGAGAGGACGGAGCTGGTGGCCGAGCGGGACCGATAGAGAGCAGAGCTCCTGGCTGAGCGGGAGCGCGAGCTGACAGCTGCACGGATGGAGCTAGCCATTGTGCAGGAGCGGCTACGGCTCACAGAGGAGCGGCTCCAGAGGGGACGCGAGCGGGCTCGGGCGGCGGGGGCATTCGAGTGCCTTTTCCAGCAAGTCATACGCGTTGGGCACTTCCTCTCACCAGCACGCGGAGGAGGAGGTACTGAGCCCAGCTCCGAGCGTGGCATGAGGGACGATGCCCCCACCACAGGCACGTCGTAGAGACAAGGGAGGAGAGAGAGAGAGCGAGAGACAGGAGGGTGGAGGCGAGAGTTAGAGAGAGAGTACTTGTACTCCTCCACCCTTCACACAGTTGTACACATTTTTGACAGATATATAGATATGACATTTTGTTACCTGGCTTGTGTTTTGAGCACTGTGTACTTGTGTGTTTGTCCTTGCTCTTCTTTCTTTTCCTTTTTCCCTGCAGTGCACTTGAAATAAACAGATTAATTCATCCGTTCGGCTACAGTAGTCCAGAGATCTATTTTTCCCGCCCTAAAACCATGTCAAAAACTTACAAAAAAAAATAGTGCGTGATCCTCACTTCCACCCCTGTCACCCATAAAATTCCCAGAGTCCAGATCTGAAATTTCCCTCCGGTCAAAATTCATTCTCAGACATGTCACACCTTGCCCTGCCTGCCCTGTGATCCGAGCCAGAAACCACCACCAGGTTGCAGAGGTTTTCATTTCCAACTCCACCGTTGGACTGATCTGAAATTTCTATATGTTGAAGCTTTTCGAGTCCTCTTCGCAACGGCGCTAACCTCGTCTGGATCCGACACTGGATCTGGGCGTGGCGTCCGTTTTCGCCGGAGTGCGCAGGACTGTCCAGGTCTGTCCCGAGACAGGCCTGCAGAAGGAGGTCACAAGTAAAATCCACGGAAAATACGTCGGAGCAAAACCAGTGGCCGCTGCTCCTGGGGCCGACCAGGGACCCTCTGCCAGCCTCCCGGTGAATCGCTGCCTTCAGAAGATCCCCGGAGACCGATGTCCCTTTGGACGCCCGTGCTTGTTGTCCTGCCGGCCTGAAATTGTAGATCCGAAGCCGCTATCCGTCAACCCAGGATCGGCACTCCCGGACCGTTGTTGTGGCCTTTTACCTCCCTGCCTAGAGTGGGCCGTAATTATCATACTGTAATTAATTATATTATTTGTACCGGGAGTTACGGTTCTTGGCCGGGAAAGTCTTCCCCACGCCCCGAGCGTAGAGGTACGTCTTCGCTTCCCCCTTGTCGCTTGCTTATTTAGTATATGTTGAATGCCGCGCTTGCGTGAGATAGGATTTCTAGCTCGTTGCAAATTCCGTCACCGCTGTGAGAGAGCGTTCACGTGACCCATCCCGCGGCCCAATTCGGCACGGAGGAGTGTAGACCACCCTTGACATACGCCGGTTTCTCAACCGTGCGGATCCACGCGCTTCTATCGCTAGGGACGAGTCGTGAGTTGCGCTTCTTGTTGAGGACATTTCTCCTCTTCTGGTTTCTCCAGGCCATGGAAGGGCCAATAAGGCCTCTACATTCACCCTAATGGGTCCCCAGACCCATTCCCACTCCATTCTTACACATGCATGATCAAAATAAAATTAAAAAATGGGTTTTTGAGTCACGACCTACCTCAGACATTCGGCAATCGGTCGCCACCTCCGGTGCTTGTTCGGCCGCCTGAACCTCCTCTTCCTCCTCCACAGCCTCCTCAGGGCCTTCCATGACCGATGGAGGAGCTTCCCCCTCCATTTGAGCCATCGGCCCTTGTTCTCCGTCCGGTGGGCTCGCCACCGCAGGAGGCGCCTCGTCCTCTTCTAACTCCCACTGAAGGCGGCGGATGGCCCTCCTTTTCTCAATTTTTTGGGGCATAGGTGTGAGGACCGCAGTGGCCGCCGGTGGTTGTCGCCAGTGTGAGTCACCGGATGGGAGGGCGTTGCTCGGTTTGGGTGTTTTAGTGAATGAGAGTGAATGGAGGGAATGAACAGTCGGGTTTATTTTTTTGAATGCCCAGGAAATGTGGTGGTCTATCGTTAGACCGTTAAGAGCTTTCAGGCGGTCCTATTTTGGACCGTTTGTCATCAAAGTTATCTCGCTTGTAGAATGTGAACCGACGTCCGTTCGCGGTCAATTTGTAAACCGTGAGGGATCCTCTAGTAGTCGTTTCTTTGGCCATTTGTGGTTGAATTATTTGGAGAATTACAATGCTTTATTTATTTCATTGTTGAATTATTTCATGTCTTATTATGCTTCATGCTTATTTTAAAAGCTTATTTGTTGATGGCTAACCCTCTTGTTTGCAAAAAAGTCATGTACGCCATCACATCTTCACATCTCGCCAGGTAGGTAAGTCAAGTAAGTATCTCGATCCATAGTCCCTTAATGCATTACTATAGGGTATCCATGATATATTATCTCGAGAATCGGTAGGTCATTCATGTGTTCTGGGATCTGATGTTCCCCTTTACCAAAAATGATGATGATCTAAGTGCACATGTTTAATCATTGGATAATCCATTCCAGTGATAGGAGAAGGACGGGGCACTCCACCAGAAGTGAGAGACCAGATGCACCCCCTGACGTCTTACATTGTGTCTCGGCAACTCGCAAGTTTGCACTTGCCCAGCGAGAAGATAAGCCAAACTGTACCAACCGAGAACTAGTCAGAGTAACACTCGTCAGTGTCAGCTCTCGCCTCTGACCACGTGCGCATACACTGACCCTTGCCTAGGCCAGGTCTCCAACTAGCTTTCCCTCCTTGTAGAGCGCTACAGTCAGACCGAGGGCCTACGACACTAGCTAAAGCCATTTAACAGGTATACCCCTCCACCACTCTCAGGTGGGTCGACCTTCCGCAAAGTCTAGAGCTACGTCTAGTGGTTCCATCACTTAGAAAGTCAAAGCACTCCATCGGGATTGTAGGAGTGAGCCAATAACCATAAAATAGGACATTTATAACATAGACGGAACGATAAATATGCATCTCCAGTGTTTCCCAAGTAGCAGAGTATTATAACAGACTGGACTAGGGGGCATTAAATGAGAATAACGCACCTCCCTGGGGACATTACGCTTACCCAAACTTAGGAAAACCCAAACTTACAGACTATAACGCACTGCCTTGGCCTGTCATGCAATGCATGGCGCACCTTGATCCATGCGTAATATTCCCTAGCAATCCTTCATGAAAACCCAGGACATAACGCACCAAGAAGGGTGTGCCATGTGACTTCAACGCACCAAGATAGGTCCGCTAAAGACACCCGAATGTTAAATCCCAGAAAACTTCTCAAGAAACAATAGAGTATAATGCACCTTAGCCGGGGCATCATACATTGCATGGCAGTCTGAGATCAGCCCGTCATGCTCCACATCCTAACGACCTATTTGAAACCTTTATAGCATAGCGGCCCATGACCGATCCGCCGTGCAATGCATAACGCACCTCCTTAGGTCCGTTATGCTTCCTGGAAAATGCGAGAGACGAGTTCATACCGAACTCCCCTCCGGTCAAGTCGGATCAGCACTGGGGGTGGCGTGGCGAGCCGCCCCCTTCATTTGAATCTCTCCCCTCTCTCTCTCTTCTTTTCCCGCGGGCAGACGAACCTCTTTCTCCCCCTATCTTCTCCATCGTCGACGCTGCAACCGCCATCGCCGTTGTTGTCATCGTTGCCTTCTCCGTCACCGGGGTGAGGAGGCCACCATGGAGGGGTCTCCCCCTCCCTCTCTCTTCCTCTCCTCTCTTCCTCCCCGTTCCTCTTCCTCGTCGTCGTCTCTTCTCCCTCATTTTCCTTCCCGTTCGGGGGACGGCGGAGCCTAGACTCCGTCCCCTCCCTCTCTCATTTCTTTCTCTTCTTCTTCGTCTTCTCTTCTCCTCTTATTCTTCTTCCTCTCTTCTCCTCCTTCTCCGGTGCTGTGGGAAATGACGGGGTCACCGGTGGTGCCGGATTGGGAAGGCACCGAGTGTGCCAGACGCAGGGCGTGAGGGCGCGTCGTGTAGAGCGGGGCCAGATGTACTGGGTTGCAAGGGCACGAGCGTGCTGGGATAGAGTGGCACCGAGTGTGCTGGGGAGCGAGGGCATAGAAGTGTGCCAGATGAGGGGCACGGGTATTGTGCCGGGATAAGTGGGGGCACGACTGTGCCAAAGAGGGAAGCACTCAAGTGTGCTGAGTGAAACCGCCAGGGGGCGTGCTGGGGAGAGACCACAGTGAGTGTGCCGGGCCAGCGCGACTGGGGAGCGTACCGGGGAAGGCCACCACGAGTGTGCCGTGCAAGCACGACTGGGCTGTACCGGGGATGGCCACCTCGAGTGTGCCAGGCAAACGTGACTGGGGAGTGTGCCAGGTAGAGGCCCTAGGGGGCGTACCAGGCTGATACTTTAGGGAGTGCACTGGCGAAGGGGGGAGAAGACTTCTTCAACCGGAGGAACTTCCGGTGCCACCCTCGGGGCACACCATGACTTTGTTGGGGCCGTCACTCCTTGTGGACGCACACCCGTATTTTTCCCTTACGCCTCCGGCCTAGGGAAAACACTGTCGAAACACAATTCACGAATGATATAATGCACCAGTAAGGGCGTGTCAAATGACTATAACGCATTGGGGCAGGCGCGTTATGTCACCTGGGTTTCGAGACTCCAGAGGTTAGAACCGAAACCCTCTCCCGATCGACCGAAAATGACAGGGGAAGTGAGAAAACACAAAACCAAACCATTCTACCAACCCATACCATCATTCTAAACCTACGTATGCCACTAGAATTAAAAGATGATGCCCATGGAGATAATTTCAAGCATTAAAAGATTAAAATGAACTAAATAGGAATATGCACGAACAATGAGGCAAAGGGTGTCGGACCACGGCACAAGTGGTACCGGCGGTGTACTAACGAGGTAAGGAATCAATCCCCCTACCTGGATTATGACGAAAATGACTATTCAATGTTGATCCGGTGAGAGGGCGACGCGGTGCTTCCCCGCCCAACTCGACGCCACACTCCACGGATCGAGGAAAGGTGGGTGCCAATGCGATCCTCGCGATGCGACCAATCCAACGGTACCTCCCTTGCTTCGATCAGCGGCCGTCTACACCAGAAATCGAGAGAGGAACGTAAATTGAGAATTTAGCCCAAAATCACCCAAAATAGGAATTGCACGAAAAATGATGAAGATGGCGACGGATGTGGCATCAACAAATTCCTGGTGAGACGAGGAGTCTGTTCCCCTACCTCTTGCACAGCGAAGACCGCAAATCAGTGCAGATTGTGCAACGGGGGCCATGCCGTCCTTCCGCTCGCATGCATCTCCACCCTCCACGATCCGAGGGATGAAGGGTACCGGCGCGATCCTCGGGTAGAGTCCGTCCCGTCGGTACCTCCCACGCATCGACCGGGGTCCGTTTGGACCGCGAACCGAGTGAATGGGGGGAAGAGAGGAGAGAGAATGTGAGAGAGAGAGAGAGAGAGGAGAGAGAGAGGAGAGAGATAGGAGAGAGAGTGAGGAGTGAGAGGAGAGAGAGAGGAGAGAGAGAGAGTGGCGAGAGAAATTTGTAAAAATTTTTGACCCTTGATAGGGTCCATGGTAATCTGCAGGACCAAGGTACTCTTGCTGTGGAACTTCAGCTTCTTGTGGCTGCGCCACCCTTGGCTGCTCAGGCGGTTCAACACATGACTACTCTTGCTGTGGAACTTCGACTTCAGCTTCTTGTGGCACTTCAACTTATTGTAAATGTTCCACCCTTTGCTCCTCTTTTAGTTGATATTGCTATTGTTCCGTTCGATCAATGAGCTAGTCTATGTGCTGATCAAGTTGTTGCATGACATGCTCATCAAAAAGATGTTGTTCCTCTAGTTCATGAAGCTGTTGTTCCAGATTTACTTCTCTTGGTAGTTATGCTTCATGAACTTGTTCTTCATTAACATTCACTTCTTGCACTTCTTCCCTTTCAACTTCCTGTTTAGCCCCTTGCATTGGCAGCTTCTTATCATGAGGTTGTTCAGCAATTTCCTGCTCTGCACTCACTTCTATTAGTTGTTCAATTTCTTGAGACTGATGCTCCCCCTGAGCTTGTGCAACTTTAGTCTCTGGTTACTGTGGCTGACATACAACTTGTTGCTGTTATTCAACTTGCTGCTCTTCTTCAACTTTAGGTTATTCTACCCCTTGCAAATCTGATTCAGTCACTTGTAGTTGTACTTGAACAGGCTTAACTGTTTTCAACTTCATAAAAGTAGTGATAAACTCCATGTTATAAACATTGACCTTTAGGATCTCCTTATAGGTCTCACCCTCCAAAGAGATGTTTGCCTTCTTAAAATTTGATGTCAAGTGGGCAGCATATAGTAAATGTCTTCTTGATTCTTTACAAGAGCCCATAATCTGAATCATTACTTCAGGCAAACATATTCTTACCCTTTTGAACATGCAATAGAAAATGAATCTTTGAGATTCAGTCAGTCTCTCTCTTCCTCCTCCTTGAGGGGTTATGATTGTTGTGAACATATGATACAACAACCTCTTGAGAGGGGAGAATCTGTTTGCATTAAACTGGGTTAATTTTTCTTGACTCTTATCGGGGAGGAGGAGAGCTCGCCTTGACATTGTGCCCGATCCCTCTTCCTCAAGTGAAGAGCAAGAGGAAGTAGAAGCTACGGCGAGCTCCTCTTCTTCAGTTACAGCTTCTACAGACTTGGAGGAGAATGGAGGAGATGGAAGTGATGGGGAAGAGGCTATCCCCGATGAGGAGCCAGCCGATGGTGATGATGGAGATGAAGGTGAAGAAGGCGAGGGCTCGGATGATGGTGAACCCGACCAAGGGAAGAGAGGGCAGCAAGAGAAGGTAAGCTTCATGCCCCTGCTTTGCATTCATCAGATATATATGTAGGTGTGTGTTTAGTAGAGGGACAGAGGTCAGAGGATGGTTTGGTGGAGGGTGAACCAGTGGGCGGCTAGGGTTTTGGCCATCCATAGGCCAGGGCGGCCAGGGCACTAGTCGCCCACTGATGGGCGAGGGTGGCCAGGCCTTTGGCCGCCCATGGAGGTAGGTGACTAGGACTTTGGCCGTCCTGCTCCCAGGGCTTGTGAAATTCTGAGAAATGGAAAGAAGGTGGAATGACTTGCAAGATCTGATGAATTCATTGTGTGTTCTTTTTAATGTGTCTAGGGTCCAAGAAGAATAAGAGCCCGAGTCACATGGGACTTGGTATCATGCCTTACCTCCTGGGCAATGAGAGAGGGTGGATCGAGTGGGCTTTGGCCCGTTCTTCAGGATCCGACCTTTCCAGGTGGATGCCACCTTCCTGACGGCAGTGCGGGAGAGATGGGTGGATAGCTGCAGAGCATTTGTGATGCTGTGGGGGCATATGATCCCCACCCTTGAGGATGTGGCCTTCTTGACTTGATTGCTAGTGGCAGGGATCCCGGTGCTCGGTCGAGAGTTGAAAGATTATCAAGAGGAGGTGGAGGACTTGCTCGGGCCATAGCTGGCTCGATCTAGGAGACTGACCAGTCTTCCACTCGAGAAGATCAGTGCTGCGATGGGGCTTGCGAGGATGACATGTGGGTCACTAGAGGACTTGGATGTGTATTTAATAAACTCAAAAAACTCAACAAAATAAACCCAATAAACTCAACAAACATAATAAACCCAATAAAAAATAATAATAATAAATAATAAATGAATAAAGAAACAACTCAACAAACTCAATAAATCTAATGAACTCGAACAAATAAACCAACAAAAAAAAGATTTCTTCACTTTGTCTTAGACCTTTCGTCTGAGCAAGGTTTGTTGATCCTGATATCTCCATGGGTCAATGTCCATATCCTGTCCTGGCTTAGACCTCATGTCTTCGCCAAGTTGGTCAACTTCGACATGATGCAGGGTTGACATCTTCATCTACACAATCTGCCCTGGTCTCAGACCTTTCGTCTGAGTGAGGTTGGATGACTCCGACACATCCTGTCGGGTTGATAGTGATATATAGTCCTGGGTCTGGGCCTCTCATATATCCACAATGTAGTCCACCCTCACCCCAAACCTTCTATTGGGGCGGGGCCCATTGACTTCGACATTCCGTCAAGTCAACACCTATCCTATGTGCTTCCCTTGGCTTGGGCCTCATGCTATTGCCAAGTTCGTTGAGTTTGACATGACATCAAGTCAACACCTATCCTACCTTATACCCTTGGCTTAGGCCTCACGTCTTTGCCAAGTTCGTTGACCTTGACATGATATCAGGTCAACACATATCCCATATTCTTTCCTTGACTTAGGCCTCACGTCTCCATCAAGTTCATTGGCTTCGACATGACGTCAAGTCAACACCTATCCTACCTTATACCCTTGGCTTAGGCCTCACGTCTTTGCCAAGTTCATTGACCTTGACATGATGTCAGGTGAACACATATCCTATATTCTTTTCTTGGCTTAGGTCTCACGCCTCTGTCAAGTTCGTTGACTTTGACATGACATCGAGTCAACACCTATCTCATATTTTGCCTTTCGCTTAGACCTCACGTCTCTGTCAAGTTCGTTGACCTTGACATGATGTCAGGTCAACACATATCCTATATTCTTTCCTTAGCTTAGACCTCATGTCTTTCGTTGGTCAATACGACGATGGACTGCCCTTGGAAGTAAGGCTGGAGGCACTTGGCCGAGGTCACTAATGCTAGCATGAGTTTCTCGATTGCGGGGTACCTTCTTTCGGCCTCGTTGAGCACCTTGCTGGTGTAGTACATCAGCCTCTGCACTCCTGCATCGTCTTGGACGAGAACTGAGCTCACTGTGGAAGGAATCGACGAGAGGTAAAGGTACAGAGTTTCACCCGGGATCAATTTTGATAACACTGGGGGTGAGTCCAGAAACTCCTTTAGCTCTGCGAAAGCCTTCTGACATTTCTCATCCCAGGCGAATGTGGCGGATGCCAATTTGGGCTCTCTTAATAATTTGAAGAAGGGTAGGCATTATTCGGTCGCTTGGGATAGGAAACGGTTGAGCGCAGCAATGCACCCTATCAGGCGCTGGACATCTTTGACGCACGCGGGCGGCTGCATGTTCAGGATGGCCTAAACCTTGTCGGGGTTGGCCTCGATCCCGCATTGAGTCACCAGAAAACCCAAGAACTTCCCGGATCGAACTCCAAAGGTGCATTTTGTCGGATTGAGCTTCATGTTGTACCTTAGGAGGGTGTCGAAGGTTTCAGCTAGGTCGGCGAAGTGGTCCTCGGCCTTAGGTGTCTTGACGAGCATGTCATCGACGTAAGCCTCCACTTTCTGACCGATTTATCCTTCAAAGATGTGGTTGATCAGCCTCTGGTACGTCACTAGGGCATTCTTTAGCCTGAAAGGCATCTGGGTGTAGCAGTATACACTAGAGTCGGTGATGAAGGCTATCTTCTTGATGTCTTCAGGATCCATTCAGGTCTGGTGATAGCCGGACTAAGCATCCAAAAAATTGAGCAATTCATTACCAAAAGTCGAGTCGACTAGTTGGTCGATACTTGGTAGTGGGTAACAGTCCTTCGGAGTGGCCTTGTTGAGGTCGGTGAAGTTCACACACATTCGCCATTTGCCCGAAGCTTTTGGTACTAAGATGACATTAGCGAGCCACGTTGGCAACCCGAACAAATGTGTGTTTGGAGTCAGGTCGGATAAGTTCCTTGGTTTCCTAGTAACCCACCAGGGAATCAAAGCAAACCCCGAGTAGATCCCAGCAATGCTGAAGATGAAGTGGTCAGAGAAGGTAAGGGATGTGCAGTGCCTCATTGGTCGCATGGTAGCCCTTACCCAATTCCTGTCTAGGGCCACAGAGAGATGCCTCCTCTTCTTTCGGCTCATCAAGCAAGACAACAAGTCGCTGAAGAAGAAGGGACGGGTAGATTGGGACCAAGAGTGCGAGCAAGCCTTCGAAGATCTAAAGTGGATTTATCCTCGACTCCTATCCTCTCGAAGCCCCGCGACAGAGAGTGGCTACTTCTATATCTGTCCGTGATGCCGAGCACACTGAGTGTAGTGCTCGCCTGGGAAGAGGACAAAGTCATGAAGCTAGTATACTATATAAGCCGAGCGCTTCAGGGACCTGAGTTCCGGTACTCACGGATGGAGAAGTTTGCACTCACCCTAGTTATAGCCACGCGAAAGTTACGACCATACTTTCTCTCCCTTCTAATCGTGGTCCTCACCGATCAACCCTTGTGCCAAATCCTCTAGAACTCTGAAGCGTCAGAGAGGCTCGTCAAGTGGGCCATTGAGTTGGGAGAATTCGACATCAGTTTCTGCCTGAGGATGGCGATCAAGACTCAGGCAGTGGCAGACTTCATCACTGAGTGTACGCTCTCCGAGGAAGGATTGTCCGAGTAGTCCTCAGGACCTACATGGGAGTTTTATGTGGATGGCTCATCCTGCACCACTGGTAGTGGAGCGGGCTTGGTCCTTTTATCGTTGAAAGGAGCAGAGTTACAGTATCCCCTACAGTTCAACTTCCCGGCCACTAACAACGACGCTGAATACGAAGCTATATTGTCTGGTCTCCGCATGGCAAAGCATCTCAGAGCAACCAACCTTCGGGACTACAACGACTCCCTACTCATCACTAGTCAAGTTCGTGGAAAGTTTGAGGCCCGAGAATCAACAATGGTATGTACCTCGAGAAGACAAAGGAGGCTACATCATGCTTCTCCCACTTTGACATGGTCCATATCCTAAGGGCAAAGAACATTCGAGCAGACGCTCTCTCCCATTTGGCATCCTCCACCTCTATCACAAATTCGAGGGCGATCCTGATGGAGGAATTATGAGCGCCAGACGTTAAAGAACTTGATCCTCAAGTGAACGCCATAGATTATGAGCCCTCATGGATGGACCCCATCCTTGATTTCCTCCTACGTTAACATCTCCCCAACGACCGATTGGAGGCTCACCTTGTACGAGCACGAGCGGTGCACTTTATGGTCGTCGACGGGCGGCTACTCAAGCGATCACTCTCCACTCCCCTATTAAAGTGCTTATTCCTCACCAAGGCTAAACAAGCATTTCAGGAAGTTCATGAAGGCCTCTGCGGAAGTCATATTGGTGGGTGAGCACTCGCCAGAAGCTTGATCCGACAAGGATGCTGGTGGCCAACCCTACAGCAAGACTGTCTCAATTATGTCCCTAGTGCCAAAAGTTCACAAATTTACACCACCGACCGGTGATGCAGCTACACGCCTTGATGGAGCCTCGCCCATTTACTCGTTGAGGGGTAGATATATTGGGCCCCTTTCGAGAGGCTCAAGGAAGAAAGAAATTTCTCATCATTGTAATAGATTATTTTACCAAATAGGTCGAGGTAGAACCCTTGGGGAAGATCACGGGCGAAGTAATGTGAAAATTTGTCCTGTGCAACATAATTTGTTGATTCGAGATCCCGCACATTCTCACAACTGACAACGACAGGTAGTTCGGCAATACTATCTTCCGAGAAAAGTGCTCGGAACTGGGGATCTCAAATTATTACACTTTGGTGGACCATCTCCAGGAAAATGGCTTAGTGGAGAATGCCAATCGAACACTCCTTCATAGCATCAAGACCCGTCTGGAGTAGGCAGATGAGTCATGGGTAGATTCTATCCCGAGCCCCCTATGGGCGCACCGGACTGCTGCTCGGGCTGCCACAGGAGAGACGCCCTTCCACTTAGCTTATAGGGTCGAAGCAGTCATCCCCGTCGAGATCTCTAACCCATCACCAACGAGACTGGGATTCATCCCCAAAACGCCTCCCTTCAGTCTTCTAAAGCCAAATGGATACCTTTCCCAGTCAACCACGGGCTTCAGAAGCCCTTAGCACACCTATACGGCCCACGATTATGTGCCAGGAATTTCCCCGAGCACCTCGTAGGCACGTATATCCCAGCCATTCTACAACAAGCTGGGGGCCGACCCACATCTTGAACGCACTAGCCGTATCATACGGCAGCCCCCAGTAAGTTGGGGTCACCTCTGACCCTCAGACATACGGCGATGAGCCGTTCACTTTCAGCACCCGAGCCAACCCGGGGTTGCCCATCAACCCACCATGCAGCGCGAGATGTCTCACCAAGGCCGGGCCCACACACCCGAGATGCCTTCCCACAGTTCCTATGGGCTGTCATCCGCATCTCGGGACCAAATCTAAGGCCCACCGACTAGCTACTTGAGCCGTTCGACAACCCGGAGTGTATCGGAAATTTCCCCGAACACTTTGTGAGCGGCAACAATGACATCAAGCTATTGACCCCCATGGGCCAATCCCAACACCTCGGAGGCTTGAGTCCTTCAAAGGACAACATCAAATGATGGCATAAGGCCCTCGAAACCACACCCCCCCATGACAACAACTTGCCCTGGGGGGGAGTTCACCCTAGGTGCGACCGCGCCCAGGTGGGGGCGAACTCTCCCATGGGGGCCACTCCACCTAGCCTGGCTAGTCCCAGTGCAAGCTCATCCCAGTGCCAGTCATGCTTATGATCAATCCACATACCAACTTGGGGATCCTCACGAAGACGGAGTTTTGAGATCGCGGAAGGAGTGGGTCAACTTCCTCGTTCTACGTGTGCGGCCAGCCAACCAGTCCGTATCCCGCATCCTTGTCCTCTTGCTGTCACAATGGGTCCAAAGTGGGCCTAATAGATAAAAAGTCGGGAATTTATGGACCTATGAAAAAATCCCCAGCCAGCTTTGCGTTAACCCCCCCTGGGGGGGGCGGGGTTTACACAGACCTGCTCGCCCCCCCAGTAGGTTCGCGTAAACCCCCTAACAGTCCTTCTTGAGGAGGCTGAACTTCTGCTGGGTTTAAAAAAGTTTAGGAAGGATGGAAAAATTAAGATCCTGCCCGTGCTAAAGAAGGTAACTTCTGAGAAAGTTCTTGGAAGTTTTATACCGTCTGGAGCTATTAGAAGCGTCCAAACTCAAAAGGGAATCAATTTGCAAAGGCTTACGGAATGGGCCATGAACGCCCTGAGAGGATTGACAGATGATGATCACCTGGAGGAACTCATGAAGGGGTTCACAATTTGCTTGGCGGGAGCTCTCCTATTTCTTTGCACTGATAATATTGTAGAGGAAGATCAATTAAGTGCCATTTGTGGAATTTGGAATGGCAAAAGAGTGGGGCCTGCCATTCTTGCTTACCTTTACAGTAGTGTCACAACGTCCAGTATGGGTAAGCCTCCTTTCGGTTGTGTACTTCTTCTGAATTGCTGGCTTGACTTGCATTTCAAGTTTGACCATAGTGAGGGGATGCCAACTACCTCGAAACTCTTTCAACAAAGCCCCATCCACCAGATGGCCAATATGTTAGGCTTCAGTGGTAATGTGGTAAACCGCGTTCGTTGGCTGAAGAAATGCGAGGACTGGTAGGATCACTTCAGCACTATGACACAAAACATGTTCACTTGTGCGCCGTCATGCTTACTCCCATATGAACTCCTCACGAGGTCTTCCCTTGATGCGGAGCTTCAGCTTATTGGCACGACTGAGTTCATTCTTTACAATATACACCGATGTCACCTTTAAATCGACCTCCCTCGACATTCGTTCCTAATATTATCTGACATCCCTTCTTTGAGGAAGAGGGAACTGGGTACAGAGGAGGATACGAGGGACGTGAACGCTATCAAGGTATCATGGAAGACAAGCATACCACAGAAGGTGATGATAGACGTAGAAGAAGAACGCGAGCTGTGGAAAACTTATGTAACTAAACTGAGGAATTTGAGGCCCGAAGTGCCTAAACCCCTAATGTAGCTCATTTATTTTGATGAATAAAATGGTCAGAGCATACACTGTAGCAAGGTCAGAGCACATCTGCCTTAGCCATGTAGAGTCCGAGCTACACTTCAGCAAGTCAGTGCATGGTCCGTGCACACACATAAAGTCCGTGCACATTCCACCTACTTACATCCTCTAAGTCTGTGCACATTCCACCGACCCACATGATTAAATTCCATGCACGTTGCTCTTCCAAGTCCGTGCACACTCTTGTTATGTCCGTGCACGTTCAAACAAGTTCGTGCATACCTTGTTTAAGTCTGTGGATGAACAATCCACTGAATAGCAAGTCAGTGCATATGAGTCCATGCATGTTCTGGCCTTGGTCAAAAACATAAGTCTGTGCACATTGCATCCACTGCATGGCAAGTCCGTGCATGCCTTCTAATCTGTGGATGAACAGTCCACTACATAGCAAGTCCGTGCATATGTGTCCATGCATGTTCTGGCCTTGGTCAAGAACATAAGTCCATGCACATTCTATTAAGAAGGAAAGGAGTCCGAGCATGAACAATCCCGTGCATACGAAGCCCGATCAGCTTTAAGTCCGTGCATATTTCTTATTGAAACTAAGTCCTTGCATGTCTTCACAAAGTCCGTGCATGTCAAACTCCGTGCATATTTCTTATTGAAACCAAGTCCGTGCACATTGTACATCCGTGCACATTGTTTTGAGATCAAGTCCTTGCATTTTCTTGTAAACAAGTCCACGCGCATTCGTTCATTGTGGATCCGTGCACATTATTTTGAGTTCAAGTCCTTGCATATTCCTGTAAACAAGTCCGTGCATGTCTGTGTACGCCTTCCAACTAAGTCCGTGCTCATTGCTTCAAGTCCAAGCACATCTTCAAGTCCCTGCATATTCCTGTAAACAAGTCCGTGCACGTTGTGCACAACTCATTCTTATAAGTCCGTGCACATCCGTGACTAATGTCTGAACATGTTTCGCCCATTCACTTGAAGTCTATGCACATGCTTATACCAAGTCCGTGCATGAACATTGTCTGCATATGAACGACCAATTACACAAACTACCCTCGCGCAGGAGGGGTGATCGGGGGGAGGGGAAACAAATAATCGACCGTACGCCGAGCACGGATGTCCGATCGAGGTGCAGCCAACTCCTGGGTGATGATCGAGGGATGCCGAAGGATGCCTGAAGATCTGACGCCGAGCCGCTGTCACTGGATGGAGACGGCGGCCACGGCTGTGGGCCTATGCAGTTCTACCGTGTAGGACAGATTGGTGCAGTCATGGTGCATTGGCCGGTACGGGAGCTGTGGAACTCCAATCACGACTGGACCAAGTCGTGGACGTTGCTGACAGGGAGTTCTACGAACCCTCAGAAGATGGCAGCCGTCTGATCACCTCGCTGGATGTGGTCATAGGAACGGCCGGCGTCAGGTTTCTGGGTGAACAGTCAGACCAGTCACAGGTAGCTGTAGGGGAACTCCCAGTGCTGACATCGGATCGGGACGAGATCACTTGCGTTAGTTCTGTGTCATCGAAAGTTGCAACTTTTCTGAAGACCGTCTGACCTGAAACGCAGAGGAAGAGGGGGTCTCGGGGCCGACTTGACAGCAGCCTGTCTTGGGTGAATAGGGGACTCCGGGCCTGGCGCGACTGAGGGAGAATGGCCGCCCTGGATGGAGACGATGTCCAAACCAGGCGGGACTACCTCTGGAGCATCTACGCTTCGGAGGATCAGAACTCTCGTGAAGAGAGCTCTAGCTGAATCGCATAGGGGCGGGTAGTGGAGCTGCTACCAGATGATGCTCAGGTACAGACCTGAGTTTAGCACAGTTGCACGAGAACGGGCAGTGCGAACGGTGCCGAGGTCGGAGCTTTGTGGGATCACTCCTGGAACGAAGCTGACTCGACGACGTACGACTCCACAGAAGAAATCTTTGGCTGGTTTGCACCGTGGATGCCGGGGTAGTCTCTATAAGCTCGACCTCTGCTACAAGTTGGTTGCAGAGAGCAGCAGCGTGGTCTTCTCGATCCACGGGAGGGCGTAGCAGCGACGGGGCATCGCCGCGCCTTAGCCCGGTGCTGAATGCAAGGACAGCGAGGCCGGTGAAGCCAAAGGGTGGCAGTGGTCCCTGGGGCGCGCTGTCGTGGACGCCGCTCCTCCAGGAAGAAGAAGGCTGCAGCCGGCACTGACGAGGGGCTCCGAGCGAACACGGACGATGGGTGGACTGCTGGCCAGTCTGCGCAGGTGCTGGTGGTCAGCAGGTAGGGAAGCCGAGTAGGCGACCGTTGCCTCGTCCAATTGCCGCGAAGCCTGGCAGGGGCACTGGTGGGGATGTCCCTATGACGCCCGTGGAAGGTGAGCCGCAGTCGAGTCCCGTGGCGGCCGTGGCGAATTTAGGAGTCACCCCTGCGCACTCTGGCCTGTCTGCCTGTCACTGTGATAGGAGGTGGGAGAATGGCTAGTACGTGGGCTTTCAGATAGCTTTTGAGGTGGGATTTTCTCTGGTGGATAGGGTGGTGGCGTGGGGTGATGGGGTAGCAGTGGCAGGGTGGCAAGCAGTGGAGGGTTTGGGCGTGGGAGATGCAGGAAGGGGGGGCTCAATTCTGCAATCCAGTGCAGTCAGAACTGAGAGCTGGGAAGCGGGATGTGGTAAGCCGAGAAGATGGATTCTCAAGGGCGCAAGAAAATTCCTGGGTATAGTTTGGGATGTGTAGGAGAGGTGCTCAAAAGCCCAGGTAGATCAAACATGGTTTGGGGTTCGACCCTTTGTTGGGGTTTTGGATCTGTCCCGCTAGGACTACAAGGTGACAGTCTTCGCAGCAAAAGTCACTCCAAAGGGAACTTTCTACCCCGAGCGAGTTTTGGGACTAGACCAATGCTGTTTGTTCGGGGACAGGAAGGGGAAGAAACTCTGTGAAGAGGCCTGGGTGGTCTGAGATCGGGAGGGAGGCGGAAACGGCCGCCCACTGCGGCTCTGTCCCAGGGACGGACAGTTCCAGCGCAGTCTGCGTAGGGCTCACGGCCTATGAAGGGAACTTTCTCCCATGGATGAATTTTAAGGTAACGTTTTCAGATGGAGTATCAGATCGAGGCGGGACCAAGTCCCACTGAAAGAGGACTCAGTCTAGTGCTCTTAAACCAAAATTCTCTTCCTGAATCGCCCGATCACGCCAGTGGTAGCTCCTGGATATTGACTGGGTCGAGCTGGTTGCAGGGATAGAATTCTAGACTCGAGTCTCCGATGGCGTAACTGTCCGATCTGAGGTCGGAACACAGCGGGGCTAGAGTCTTCACGAAGAGGGCCTTCCCAGGGATCTTTCAGAGCTGGAATGGTCCCGTTCTGAGGTGTGAGATGCCGGTACCGAAGATTCTTGTGAAGTCACGCTGTGCAGGACGCCAGTCGGACAGGGGAGACTTGTTGGGGGTATAACTCCCAGTGACAAAATCAGAATGAGGCAAGACCAAGCTTGACTGAAAATTGACTGACCTTTGATGAACTCCCCCAGAGGGCTTGGGCAGAGGATGACAGAAGTGACTGTGGTGCTTCCTGTGGTGGACTGCTTGCTCTGGCCGCCAGTAATTTAAGCTTCAGGATTGGTTCAACTTGTCGTCGCCGGTGCTCTCGAACGGGAACTCCAAATGGGTCGAGGCTGGCTTTGGCTAAGTGCTGGATGACCCTAGTGGGGATTATCTAAGGGGCTTGATCAGAAGATGGGAGATGAGGCCAGAGCAGCTTCTGGAAGGTGCACAGGTTGCTGGCCGGGCCTGACTTGCGCAGTCGAGGGAGAACAACTGTCCCGGCGGCCCAGATGTCGGATGGACGCGAGACCACCTCTTCTGCGAAGCTGTCTTGAAGTGCTTTCTAGCAATGTATGATACACCACTTGAAGATGCGCGATGCCTCTGGGGCAGACTCTTCAACTCGGAGCTTTGCTGCTGGCTGTGAACTGGTGCAGGGCAGGGTGATAGGATGTGAGAGTAGGGGTGAGGGAAAGGGGCTGGATGACCCCAGGATGGAGGGGGGGAGTGAGGTCCAACCAGAGGAGGGTGTGGAGGTTGGAAGGGGTGTGTGGGGGCTACTGGGGTCACCGATTCCGGGTTGACGGGCGGTTTCCGGCGTCTCTTCGACTGCACGCGTACTCACGACCGTGGGGCCCACGTGCTTGTCGGAGGGGCCGTGTGGGACCCAGAGGCACCGCTGTAGTGGAAGGTGCCTGGAGGAGCGCTCCCTGGCGTGGGGGCGTGCTGGTTCACCGGCCGGAGGGCGGACGACTTCGATCGGCACCGGTCGGAATAACCGGCTTCGGGCTGCAACTCCTGGATTTCAGCGCGCGCCTCAGCGAGAATGAGCGCTGCGATCAGATCCGATGTCGGATCGAGGCGGCGTCAGCGGCGTTGGAAAGCTCTTTTGAAGCTCTCCAACCTTGGGCCAAAGATCTAGGCCGGATCTGCAAGTGCCAGGCCTTCACCAAATTTATAAGCTGCTGCTGGGCTATTCTAGCGTTCTCAGGGAAGAATTATTGTTGTCTGAGAACGGGCGTTGACCGCGAGGTAGACGGCCGATTCAGAAGTTGGGTTCTTCACGAAAGTTGTGGAGTTTAAAGAGAGGAAACCGGGAATATTTTTATATCTAGAAAATATGGAGTTTTAGATTTTTTATGTCTTTTATGGTGGACAGGGGTCGGATCTGGATGATTGTGGACAGACAGAAGTTGGGGACTTGCAGGAATTTTAGAAATTCGTGGGATGGCTCAATGATACTAAAAATTTTATGAGGTGGAGAACGTGGTTTACAGAATCTCCAGTAAAAATTTCACTGGAGTTGGAGGTGATTAGGATGGGTTTAAAAATCAGATGATGACGTTCTGGAAAACTGGACTGGGTAGTGGACAGGATTAAAGGGGTGGAAAGAAAAAATTGGGAAAATTCGAAAACAAAGGATTTAGGGGCTGGGTTTTTTCGTGGATTTCGAGGTTTGGAAGATGAACCTACCCTGAAAATCCCAACTTCAGAAGACTTGGGGCTTGAGCACGAAAATTCTCGTGATCAGCCTCTATCCTGCAGATTCTGGATCTGGACAGCACTTGCGAACACGACGACGGATTCGACTCCAGTTACAGTCTATGTGATTGCCAGTGTGATTGTGGATGTATCCCCTTCGTTTCGGAATGAACGGGGCATGGAAAGTCCACGATCGGGCTGATCCCACGATTTGCTCACCGTGATGCCTTCGTGGTTTAACAGAAACCGCTTAAGGCTTAGGGCGGCTGGTTTCTAATCGTTTAGAGTAGGTCGGTGGGTGCCTGCGCGATCGCGCGATAGACCACCCAGTTTATGGCACGGTCAGGTCTGAGCCGTCCAGTCCTGTCGAGCAGCTGGTCCCTAGCTGTTCAGGTTTCTTCGCTGCGTAGAGCGGCTAGTCGCTAGCCATTCTACTCCCTCGGGTCCATTAAGCGGATTCCATTGGTCCATTCATTGGCTTGAGGCAGTTCGTGGGGTAGATTTCCCCCATCCGTTCGGTGTCGTCAAGCGGTTTGGTTAAAATCGCTCTGGCCATTGACTGGCATTTGACCAGTCACTGTAGTAGGTCGGTTGGCGTGAGCGGCTAGCCCTTAACCGCTCTATGCCTTGAGGCAGTCCATCCCTAACCGTCTGACCTATTCCTTGTTGTCTGTGAATGGCTTGTTCCAGACCTCTCTATTCCCTTGAGTGGCCTGTCCTAAACCGTTCAGTTCCTCGGAGTGATTTCAGGCAAATCGTTCAGTTCCTTTTAAATGGGCTTCATCTAGACCATTCTATCCTCTGAGCGGCCCCCTTCTGACCGCTCAGTGGAGTGAGTCCATCGTGTTGTCGGTTGGCCATGATGGCTTATTCCGTGTCCTATCTGTCTGTTTTAGGCCCGTGTTCTAGGGCGGCGTCTGTATGTCGGTGGTTCTCTAGATCGGTCGGTTTAGGTCGACTGAGTGCGGTCTACTCCTGGACTGCTACAGTTTCCCTAACGATCCAATCTAGGACTGTCAGTATTCTTGTCCCTAGTTGAGTAGCGGTTTCTTCCTTGACTGCTTGGTTTCCCCTAGCGGCCGAGTGTTGGATCGCTTATGCCCAGAGTGTCATTTCCGCGATTGAGTGGGGCATGGACGGGCACCCCACAGTGGGGTTCCCTCAGTTCCTGATCAGAATTGGTCGATCGATCAGTTGGATCAGTTGCCCAGTCCAAACTATCCACGGTGCAAGTAGTAGGGTGAGATAGGCCAATGTGAACTGAGCAGGCCGTGGGTGTGAGTAAGCGGGTGAGTTGGCAGTTCTATTCCTATGTTGGCAGTGCCTGTGAGGCTTGCCCCTTGTCGAGATCCTAGTTTTGTGCATGTGTGTGTACACACATGATTCCTTGATTTTGTTGATGCCTCCTAATGAGTCATTGATGGCCTTAATGATGTCTAAATTTATAAGCCATTGATAAGTTCCACTTGTATTCGATGATAGTACATGTAGCTCAGGTCAAGTATGTGAAGATAGAAGCCAGTAGCCCAAGCTAGTTTAATTAAGCAAGCTTTGAAGTGCTCACACAAATGAGCAAAGGACTGTGTTATTCTAGTTCATTATGCTATTTTGAGTAGACTCCAAATGGCTTTCGAGTCGACTCTAGTCATCCTTAAGCCACTCGCCAGCCATATGTGAATAGAGGTGAAATATGCTGAGCATCAGTCACATATGGGCTTTACAGGAGACAAATGAAGCGTTAAGGGTGATAAATAGGTCACCATGAAGGCAAAGGTGGCGGTCCTCTAGTAGACGCAAGGAAGCATATGACGACGGCTCAAAGTGGCTAGTGGTGACAAATGGCTTGCTAAGGCAGACAAATGGCTTGCTAAGGAAGACAAATGTGGCCTTAAGGGTGTAAAATAGGTGAGCAAGGGTGAAAAATAGATCTTAAAGCTCTACTCAAGCGATCATAGCCAAGGTAGAGAGTTGACCCAGTCTAAATCAAGCTCGGACCAAGCTTGGTGAAGCTCGGACTCCTTCATGTCTAAGCTTGGTCTTATTGTACCTCTGTAGTTTTGATGATGTTAAACACTATGACTCATGTGCATAATGTCATATGTGTTTGTATTGCCTTGATGCTGTAGTTTTGCCAGTCCGCAACTCCTTCCAAGGACTAGAGAAGATGAAAGAATAGATGGCGCCCGCCGTTCCGGTCATAATGTCGTGAGATACACCGTCTCACAAGTCGACAAAGCTGAAACAAGTTTGGGTTCCCAAGGAAGCCCAACCCACGGCACCTGCCCAGGCGGGCCTAGCTACGCCCGCCACAAAAGGGGGCGAAGAGATGAGAGGGTCGAGGTGACGGCCACGACCCACCAACCGGCAGTTGCTGCGCTAGCGCTGCCCGAAAATGCTCACCGCCAATGTCATAGGCACCGTCACCATGCTGACCACCCAACATTTGCAAGTTACACTCATCACACTGTCGCCACCAACACGCGGCCACTGGCCGCTCTCCCAGACCAGGAGTGGGAAGGGATCGAGCAGGCCATGAGAAACTACCTTAGAGGCCCGGGTAGCACCCCTATGGGTCGTCGGTGACTGCCGGGGGCGGTGACCTCCGCCTTCCAAGAGGAAGAAGAAACCCAACCTGCGCCCAATGTAGAATCAAGGAACCGATTGGAGGAATGGCGCCAGTCCCCCATGCGGGAGGAAGCGCGGCCCCGACGGTCAGTCTTCGATAGGCTGGTGTTCCCGAGCAAGTCATCAAGGAGGATGGCAAGAAGAAACAGGGACTGGAGACTTTTCACCTACAATATGGAAGGACTCTCTAGTCGGTACGGGGGTCTACCTACCGACCCCGAAGAAGTGGCCAGGCTCGCCGCCAGGCCCGACCCCCTCACCAGGAGAAGAAGAGCGACGAGTGAGGCGATGCAGGCAGGCAACGAGGCGACCTCTCCAAAAAACCTCCCACGGCCTTGGCAGCCAATGTTATCACTACCGAGGGCACGAGTGGCGGACCCTCCACATCATCCGAGGACGCCCCAGCCGAAGAGATAGGGGGCATGCCCACTCCCTCTACAACCAACCCCGCTATGCTATACATGATACAACAATATCAGCGGGAGATTGAATTGCTGAAGAAACAACTCAACGAAAGGAATTCTTCTCTTCTTCTATCTCACACTCAGGACTCTCGTGCTCTCTGCTTCCTTCTCAGATTGCTTCTCTCTTCCTCTCACTTCATTTGATCGCAGAAGTAGGATATATATATGAGTGTCCTCAGACTGGAACCCATGAGCTCATGCCCTAGGCAAGTGGAGGGAACACTCCTCCTAGATGGTTCCAGATGACTCTCAGACACGTGTCACAATCATGGCTTATCCTTTGTTCTTGGATCACGTGCCTTCCTTGAACTCGGAGAACAAGCGTCCTGCCAAAAAGAACAATCAGATAGATGAAGAATTGCACGGGCTCGAGTATGCATAGAGGAACATTTGCACGGACTTAGACTTAGCATTAGGTAAACAAGCACTATTCATGCCCGGACTTGGCTATGCATAGAGGAACATTTGCACGGACTCCACATCACACAAGAATGACATATGCATGAACTTGAGATGTGCAATGCAAAGATGCATAGACTTTGCTTGCCATAGAATAAATCTTGCATGGACTTTGTTATTCAGAATGAAACATGCACTGCCTTGATTCGGGGAAAGTGCATGGACTTGGATTGAAGAAA
The DNA here is from genome assembly GCA_024336825.1 of Amorphophallus titanum. Classification (NCBI taxonomy): domain Eukaryota; kingdom Viridiplantae; phylum Streptophyta; class Magnoliopsida; order Alismatales; family Araceae; genus Amorphophallus; species Amorphophallus titanum. The sequence continues at coordinate 2,429,800 of JANBPO010008917.1, forward strand.
TGTGCAAGGACTTGGTTTGCATGTACTCTATGATGCCAAGTGCACGAAAACGTGCATGGACTTCATATGCACTGGAACAGGGAATGTGCATGGACTTGGTTTGAAAAACTTGTACGGACTTTGTTCAGTCTAAGGGAAAAGATGCACGGACTTCAGTCATGCCTAAATAGACTATGCACAGACTTGGTGGTCAAACTAAGATGTGCACGAACTTGGTGTTTAAACCAAAAACATGCACGGACTTTGTGTTTATAGCAAAACGTGCACGGACTCAAGTTAGACAATGTGCACTGACTTGTATAGAAGAGAAAATGTGCACGGACTTGTATAGAACAAGGTGCACGGACTTTATATGGACAATGTGCATGGACTTTAGTTAGAAGAAACATGCATGGACTTTGTATGGACAATGTGCATGGACTTTAGTTAGAAGATTAAGTAGGAGTCCTATTGCTATTAGGGATAGGGTTTTATTTCCTTCTCTTTAAATACTCTCTTGTAAACATATTTTGAAAATTAATGAATGAAGAATTTTTGCTGGAGAATTTCCCTTGGAGGCTGCGCCCCCTTCCTCCTTCTTGGAGCTTGTGCCTGCGATGGGTACCCCCTTGGTGAGACGCCTAGGGTTTTGGGGTGCGACGCCCTTGGGCTTGGAGCGAGGCTAGCCCCCTTATCTTCTTCTTGTGCCATCTACCCTTGCTGCTGCATCACCTGCATCCGACCTACAACTTGAGAAATTTGGTGGAGACATGCTTCATCTAGTCCCCTTCGCAATGAGCTCGGTCTTGCCCTCACCCGCAACTGGATCAGGCCAGGGCGAGTGTTCACCCCCGACTGCATTGATCTACTTTCCCAAAGAGCCAGAGACATGGTTAACTGGGACATCCCCGCCTATGTCCATGCCAAGTTTCATGTTCAAAGGATGACCAAAAGGCCACATTCCAGGCCTCCCCGCCACCTGCGTAGGCCTGCCTGCAGTCTGCCCGCCTATTAGTGGCTACACCGGAGGTTCTGGCCGGTGCCATCAACTTCCATCTTCTTCCAAGAGGATCATCATCCACTACAGCGTGCCATCAGGGACGTTTCCTCCATCCTCAACATCCGTGATGCATCTTCCTCACTGCTGGACCCAGGCCGACCAGTGCTACAGTTCAGACCGTACCAATTCACATCGCTTCATGGTTGCCACACTTCATCCACTTGCGGCCAATCACCCCACTTCTCACGTCCCTAGATTTGCTATGTAGCCTTTTACCTCCCTACGAGGAGTGGGCAGTGTTTGGATTGTACTTATTTAGCTTTTGTATCGAGGATCGTGTTATTTGGCCGGGAGTCTTCCCCACGCCCCGAGCGTGGAGGTACGTGTCCGCTTCCTTCTTGGTTTAGCTTGCTCGTCACGTATACGCTCTTTAGCCACTGCTTGTGTGCGAGTAGGTTCCTAGCCCATTCGGCCAAAGAGGTGTACCGGCGAAGGCCAGGGAGGGCATGCTGGGTAGACGCTGGGAGGTGTGCCGGATAGGCCATGGTAGGGTGTGCCAGGGAAAACCGGGCAGGGTGTGCTGGGCAAGGGTGACTGGAGCGTACCAGGGAAGAGGCACAGGGGCTGTGCCGCTGGAGGGTCCAAAGAGGTGGGGTTGAGTGTGCCGGGTAAGTCAGAGAAGGTGCGCCGGCCAAAGCACAGGTAGGGCGTACCGGGGAAGGGCCGGAGAAAGTGTGTCGGCCAAAACGATGGGTGGAGTGCATCGGGGAAGACCAAGGGCAGGTGTGCTGGGCAAGGATGAAGTTGGGCTGTGCCGGAGAGGGGTTCGAGCTGGGGTGTGCCGGGCAGGGCTCGCCGTGGTTGGTCGAAGGTGCGCCGGCGAGGGCCGGGGAAGTGTGTGCCAGGGAAGACGCCTACGGGTGTGCCGGGGAAGACCTGGGTTGGGTGTGCCGGCCAAGGCACGGTTGAGGTGCTGGTGGGTGTGCCGGTGAAGGCGCCAGCGGGCTGTGCTGGGCAAGGCAAGCCAACGGCATGCCGGGCAAGGAGGGAGGTGAGGCATGCCTGGCAAGGCGATGGAAGCGTGCCGGCGAAGGGGATAGAGGCGTGCCGGCGAAGGCCTGGCCGGGTGTGCCGGGGAAGGCGCGGGATGACACGTGCCGGCGGAGGCTCAGCTAAGGCGTACCGGACAAGGGATGGTCCGAGGTGCAACGGGGGAGGCTAGACTAGGGGGTGCCGGCGAAGGGCAAAGGCAGGCTGTACCGGTGAAGGCCCACTCCTCTTCGACCTCTTTAGGCCTTTATTTTCTTCTTTTTCTTGGTTTTGTATAGTCCATGGGGTCTTCTCTCCCTGTCTCTTAACTATTTTTTCTTCCTTCTTCTTTATAGGGTGAGTGTTCAAGTTACTCAATCATTGTTCAGCTCGTTTGTTTGTCGCTTCATTTTGTCTTTTAAGTGTTATTGTCCCATTTGTTTGTTGCTCCCTTTTTTGGAGGAGGAACTTTGTGGTATTGTTGAGGAGGAGGATTGTGGGGTTGGTTTTGGTTTGGTGGTGGAGGTGGAGGTCGAAAGGCTTGAATGTGTTGGGGTTGTGGAGGTGCAAGTTGGAAGGTTTGAAGGGGTTGAGGTTGTTGAGGTGGTGTGAAGAAGGTATGTTGCTGTGGTGGTTGGAAAGTTTGTTGTGGTCGTGGGTTAGGTGGGTGGCGGAAAGGTGGAGGGTTGCCTACTGCTCCAACTTGCTCATTTGTGACCGTTCCTACGGTGGTGGGGCCATTAGGATTTACAACATTAGTTTTTCTTATGAGACTTGACTTTGGTTCAAACATGCCCATGATAGGCGAATCCTTCATCTGAGTTTGTATATAGCGGGCCCTTTCATATAGTTCCTCCATGGTGGTCAATCTGTTCATGGCCAAGATATGCCAGAACTGGGGAGTTGCATTAGCAATTATCAATTTGACTTGCTCTGTCTCTGACAATGCGTCTTTCAATTTTTTGGCCATTGCTCTCAATGTATCGGCAAATACTATGAAGTCCTCCTCGGGCTTCCTCTTTTCAGCAACCAGATCAGTCACGGATAGAGAAGGGCCAACACGGTCCTTGTACTTCTGCAGGAACTTCCTCTAGACTATGTCAAAATCGCTAGCTTCTGCTAGTTCCAGAGAATAAAACCATTCTAGTGCTGGGCCATCCAATGACCTTCTAAACAAGTATGCCAAGGATATTTTATTATCTTGCCAAAAAGACGTTTCGTACATGAAATCCTTTAAATGAATAAACGGGTTGCCCGTCCCGTTATAACGCCAAAAATTTGGCATTTTTGATGGCGGCAAGTGGAACACCGACAGAGTGGGGAGAGCTATCTCGGGAGCATTCTTCGATGTAGTGACTTTCTTCAGTTGCTCCTCCATATTAGCGATCTTCTGAAGGAGGATGGTATTGGGGTCAGACTCGACCTGGGCCGGATAGGAAGGATATGTGCTCGGCATAGGCCTTCTTAGAATTAGATTTTCTATAAATATCAAATCATTTTCTCCTTTTCTTATTCTTCTTCTTTTCTTCTTCCTCTTCCTCTCTCCCCGTCGTGACCGCGCTCTCTCCCTCTCTTTCCCATTCGACCACGGCAAGCCCCCTTCCGACTGCAGACGGCGGCAGGGCAACGGCTCGACGACGTGGGCGATGGCGAGGTGATCGCGTGGGCGTGCGGCGGGCGTGGGAAGCGTGAAGGAACGAGGGTTTCAAAGCATTCTTCACGATTTCGGCGTCGATTCGACGGAGCATTCGCTCCATTGAGGTAGGGTGACGTTCCCTAGCTCCCCACATTCCTTTTCGATTGTTTGTAGGCCGAGGCAAGGCCGTGAGACGGGGTTTTCATGCCGGGGAGGGTTTTCAAACATTTGGGGAGAGTTCACTCGATCTATGGTTTTAGGCCGCGATTCGGTGTTTCGATGGCTTAGATGCATGCTAGGGGTCCCAGGGGAGCTTCCCCCTTGATTTGCCCCTCTCCTGTGGAGGTATGGGGGCGTGGTTGGTATTTTTGGGGTTCATTTGCCGTTTCGTCATCGGGACGATATAGCGGTCTTCCCAGAAACTGTTATGAGCATAACGCGCCCGGGAAAGTGCGTTATGTTTCGCACGATTTGAGTCTGGTCTTCGTAGGGTTTAACGGTCCCTCGACTGACCGCCATGTCAGACATGACGCGCCGGTGCCGGTGCGTTATGATTTTTCGACTGTTGGTTTTTGACCGTTGGGGGTCCTGATCACATAACGCACCTAAGGAGGCCCGTTATGTACTATAGCGCCCCAGGGAAGGTGCGTTATGCCTAACGCCATTACCTTCCACTTAACACACCAAAGCTGGTCCGTTAAGGTCTATAACACCCCTAGAAAAGTGTATTATAGTCTGTTTTACTCGGTGACATAACGCACCATGTCTGGTCTGTTATGTACATAACGCCCCTAGAGGAGTGCGTTATGTTCGCTTTCGTGGCTTGGGGCTTAACGCACCCTTGTTGGTCATTTTTTATAGTTTTGTGTTTTTATTTTAGGTGTCAACAGCTCCCCCTCCCCAGGATCGACAGCCCAGGATTTTTTTACTTCGATGTACTGCAGAATCGTCTCGGATGGGCCCCATCACAGACTCACTGCCATGCTCAAGGATGGGGCCCTCCCGGGAGGGACAGAACTGGATCGTAGCGGACTTGTAGAGGAGCACAATGCAAATTCTGGACATAGTGGAGGAGCTGTTGGCCCACAGAGCTGCACAACAGTCTTTGTCTTCGTCAGGTGCAACTGTGGGAGCCCACGTAGTGGCCGACCTCCGGCATCGCTTTCCTGACCTTCAAGCATAGTTCCCCATGACTGGCCTCCTGTTTTCTCTCTTCTGAAAGGGTAGAGGATTCAACAGAAGTGAGATGGAGAGGACGTGTAAAGATGGATCATGGAAAAGTTGAAGGGACGACGACCAAGAAGGAGAAGAGAAGGAAGAAGACGAAGACAAAGAATAAGGGGGGAAAGAGAGAGGAGAATGTAGGGGAGTGGCAAAGCCATGCAACAGTCCTTTTGACAGCTCCACCTTCCTTTCTTTCTATTTCTCGAGTCCGTGAAAGAAATCTGTGTAATAATAAATGTTGGCAATTTGAAAAAGTAGGAAAATTTGGCTGCCACTACTACAACTAGAATAATTACTGTTCACTAATAGCTAGGGTGCTAACCGTTTGAATCTTTTATCGTGGAGAACTGGACTCATGATCCCAAGAAATATGTGATGTCTTGCCTTTCCAATGCAGATAGAGAGAGGGAGCTGGTGGACTTGGGACGTATAGGGGCCGATGAATGTTACGCTTGCTTCTCCAGGGCCCTCTATCGCCTCCCCTTTGCTGCGCACACCGGGGGCTGATGGGGAGGTGGCAGCGATGGCCAGTAGGCACGGAGGCAGAGCTACGGGTTTCTAACTCAGCCATGGCTGCCAAATAAGTATACACCAAATTTAAAATTTATGACATTTATACCAAACAGTTAATTACTTTTTCTTTGGGTTCCTGCAAAGGGTGAAGGCAAGGTCCGTGCAGGGTTGGACAAAGTCCGTGCATATGCACGGGGTTGAAGAATGAAGTCCGTGCAGGTTGTGCACGGGGTTGAAGAACAAAGTCTGTGTAGCTTATGCATGGGGTTGAAGAACAAAGTCCGTTCATATTGTGCATGGGGTTGAAGAACAAAGTCTGTGCAGGTTATGCACAGGGTTGAAGAACAAAGTCCGTGCAGGTTATGCACGGGGTTGAAGAACAAAGTCCGTGCATATGCACAGTGTTGAAGAACAAAGTCTGTGCAGGTTGTGCATGGGGTTGAAGAATAAAGTCCGTGCATATGCACTGGGTTGAAGAACAAAGTCCGTGCAGGTTATGCATGGGGTTGAAGAACGACGTTCGTGCAAGTTGTGCATGGGGTTGAAGAACAAAGTCCGTGCAGGTTGTGCACGGGGTTGAAGAACAAAATCTGTGCAGGTTGTGCACGGGGTTGAAGAGCAAAGTCCGTGCAGGTTATGCACGGGGTTGAAGAACAAAGTCCGTGTAGGTTGTGCATGGGGTTGAAGAACAAAGTCTGTGCAGGTTGTGCACGGGGTTGAAGAGCAAAGTCCGTGCAGGTTGTGCACGGGGTTGAAGAGAAAAGTCCATGCAGGATGTGCACGGGGTTGAAAAATAAAGTCAGTGCACATTTTAGCCAAGGTCCATGCGAATGCACAGGGTTAATAGATGAAGTCCGTGCAGATATTCAGGCTGCGGGACGGAGTCCGTGCATATGCACGGATGCAAATTTTGGGGCAAAGGGGCAGAGTCCATGCATGCTAGGGGCAAGGTTAGTGCAAGGTTCATGCATGTGCGAACGAAGTCCGTGTACATGGGGCCAAAGGCTTAAAGAAGGTCTGTGTACATGGGCTAAGGTCAGTGCATATGCAGGGAGAGTCAGTGTACTTATGGAATATGCAAAGGGCAAGGTCAGTGTATATGCTGGCAAGGTCAGTGCACATGCAGGCCAAGTCAGTGTACATTGCGGTGATGACCATTGCACCTGAGTCCGCGGTCCCCGCAATAGCATCCATGGAAACTGAACCTCTGTCTCCTCAAGTCATGGCCCCTGTGGCCTCATTATTGAAAGAAGTAGCTGCCGCAGAAGAGGTGGCCGAGCAGGAGGCAACTATTGCAGCAATCGATCTATTACCGATAATCAGCCCCGAAGCAGCTCCCATGCTGGAGACCCACGAAGAGATAGCTCCAGCGCTCGCCAGCTCTCCTCCTATGAGTGTTCAAGCAGTAGCCTCTGGGGAGGTGGCGGTGGAGGAGTCCTCAGCTCCGCAAGAAGTTATAGAGAAAATTCAGCCAGCCCTTCCAATAGATCTCCCGTCTTCTTCCTCCCAACTGGACGTCGCACTGTGGGCAGACATTCACAGTGAGGTGACCTTTGAAGTAGCCTCATCTGCTTCCTTCGGCTTTGCTTCCTCCGAGAGCTTCGTCTGGCAGAATTTGGACATGCTGTGCCAATTAGTGGAGTCTCAGCCTAGGTTGACTTATCTGCAGCTGAAGGAGATAGCCAACCGCTTCACCGCGGGTCTGCAGGCGATGGGCTGCCCCTTAGAAACATGGGCCCAGCGTGTCTTGTTGCTGCTAAAATTTATGCACTATCGGGATTTCCTGGCACATGTTTTGACAGACAAGCTGGTAGCTCTGAGGTTGCAGAAAGTAGAGTGCAAATCTGAGTTGGGGAAGGTGGACTCTACCCTTCAGAAGCACCGAGGTCAACTGGAGGCTTTGACTGACTGGGAGCAGTTTATACCCAGCCGGATAGGCATTCCAGAGGTTGAATTGACTGATCTTCGGATTGAACTACCACAGATAACAATTTCTCAGTCATAGTTTGCCGAGGAAGTAGCCCTGCTGGAAGGTCAGGTGGTCTCTCTTCAAGACGAGTCTGCTCGGCTGCAGGAGGAGGAGGCTCGTTCACATGACTTGAGGGCTGCTCCGCATGTAAGCCTCTTGACTTTTGAAGACATATTTCGATGTCCGTAGAGGAATTTCGGCTATGACCAACATATTCCCACGTCAGTTGCCCAGTTCCCCTTAGACAGTCGGGCCAAACACGGGTCTACAATTGTTGGTGACGGGCGTTTATGGTGGGACTTCTTTCATCGCCAGGATGGCGCAGCCTTCAGGATCTCGACCATCTCCAATTGTGTTCCCCGCGTCACACCAGAATATGTTAAGTGGTGAACACCCGTACCAACTTTTACAGGGGTGGCAGGAGTGCCTTCTGGGATGTGGCCGAGCATTCCTTTCTGAAGCAGCAACCAGGGCCGGTATTTGACATTGACGAGGCCCATCTGAAAATGATTTATTCTCAGTATCCCAAGGAAGTGGAAACTTATATGGCCAAGCGTCAGGCCCTGAAAGAAGAAGGCTCTGAGCTGCCCACTCCTGTTTTTACAGCCATCAATGAAGAAGCTTTCATGAAGGATCTGAGGCAACTATGCCATGTAGGGAGCGCTCGCTTGGAGACACAATAATATCCTTTGCCTCCTGAAGAGCCACTCCCAACAGCAATCCCTTGGAAGGGTCCGACGGACAGATTTTATCCTTACAGGACGTTCGTGCGTAGGGCAGATCGCACGCAGACATATTATCAGCACACGTCCTGGCTTTTTATTTTGCTGAACATTCATGGCCTATCTGCGAAAAGCCCAGCAGTCAGGATTTTGAGCAAACCCTTGTTTCTTTCCTTTCATTATGCGGACGGCTGGGGCATGGACCATCTAAGCTTATTTCATTGTCTGGACTTCCATGGCCACACAGACTTGGCTACTTTGGTAGAAAAATGTCAGACTATCGGTGATGTCTGCTGGCTTGTCAAGGAGGCTGCCTCTCATTCAGAGGAGGCGGCTTATTTGTATTGGCCGCTGTCTACTTTCTATGATGGCCCAGCTGGTATGACTTCTTTTTTCAACTGTAGAGCTTTCATTTTGTCGTTTAAATTCTGCATTTATTAACTGTCGTTGTTCTTCTTGTGCCTTCAATAGAGAGGCCAGACACCACCACACACAATGGTGTCCCTTGAGCTATCTCCTCCTCAAGCTCACTTTTGGTGATGAGATGAAGACCCTTGGTGAACCCCGATGTCTTATCTTGGTTGGGGTTTTGGGGAAGTGGTTGGGTTGGTGGGGTGGAGTTTCTCGAGACTTGGGGTGTGGTGGGGTGATGACCTTAAGAGGGTGGGTCCCTTTTAGGCAAGGGACGAGGTGGGGAGGGTTTAAGATGGATAGTCTTTCCCTCATGTTCAAAGGTGAATGTGTTGGGCCTACCTAAGATGGTGGAATCCACATTATAAAGCCAAGGCCTCCCTAGTAGGATGCTACCTACTTCCATGGGGATAATATCGCACCATACTTGGCCATGATAGGACGAGAAGGTGAGGGGCACAAGGTAGTGAGTGTTGACTGGGATGGAGTTATTGTGGATCCAAGAACCTGGTATGGGCTAGGGTGGGGAGTGATGGTAAGCCCTAGGAGTTTAATGGTGTCAGGGGACACGGCATTGATACAACTCCCATTATCTAGGATCACTTTCCTCACATGACCCCCTATTTTAATGAAGGTGTGGAAGATTGAGGTTCGACGCCAGTCCTCCTCTTGGGGTTTGGTGAGGGTGCACCTAATCACTCCTAGATGGGAGTTGGCAGATTGCATGGTGTGGTCTAGACTCGACTCATGGTATTGTGCCTCGTACTCTTCTTACCAGTCTAGTGAGGCTTCGTGGACCTCAACCATACCCTCAAGTTCCCCTTGGGGAGGGGAATTTTCTTCCTCGATGAGTAGGCTAGACAATCCTCTAGATGGGCATTGCCCCGTGAGGTGCCCAAACCCTTGGCACCTATAGCACTATTGTCTGCCACTACCTGGGGTTGTCCCTCCTGCACTTGGACCCTTGGAACTCTCCTCCCTTTGGGGAGGGGGATGACTAGGGACGGCCTTGGTTGTAGTGATGGTGGGAGGGGGGTTGTAAGGCCGCAATGGGGCACTCTCACTTGGGCTAGGGGCCTTCATGGGCGGTCAGGTGGGCCATCGCAAGCCCCTCCCCTGGAACAAGAAGCCTCCTCCACTCTGAGGAGAGAGAAGTCTGGAGCTCATCGCCAGCCTCCGGAGACCGAGGCCTTCGAGGGGCGTCGGGGCAACGTATGGGAGCACCCCTACATCCCCTCGACCAAGCAACGACCGGAGCTATCCCTTCGGCTGCGAGACTTTGAGAGGCATTTCGCAGAGCAAGAACGCGCCCTATGCACCCTACAAAATACCTCTACTGCGGAGGACGAGGAGCAATCCCCGTTCTCGAACCTCATTTTGAAGGCCGAGATCTCCCCTAGGATTTTGCTGTCGACCTTCAAAGCATATGACGGCCAGGGAGACCCGGCCGACCATTACGACAGTTTTGACACCCTCATGACCTTGCATGGGGTGTCTGATGCTATCAAGTGCCGAGCGTTCACGACCACCCTGGTCCAAGGTGCTCAGGCATGGTTTCGAGCACTCACCCCAGGCAACATCCACGATTTCTGACAGTTCGGATGAGTGCTCAAGGAGAGCTTCACTGGCAACGGTCCTCCACGGTTAGTAGCGGGGCTGTTGGCCCTCAAATAGGAACAAGGGGAAAGACTCCGGGCCTATATAAACCAATTTAAATTGGAGGCCCTGCGTATCCCCCGCCTGGATGTTGCCTAGGCCATAACCGCGCTGACTGGGGGTACCTGCAACGAGAACTTGTGGCCCGAGCTGGTCCTTCATCCTCCCACCTCCCTCGTCGAGCTTGTGACCCTGGCCGTACGTCACACCAAGTGCAAAGAAGTCCTCACCACCTATCGCAGTACAATGGGCCCGGGTCAAGAGGGGGACAAGAAGTGACAGTCCAAGCAAGGCTCCGGACAAGGGAAGAGGTAGAACCGTGACAGGGACCACAAAGAGCCCTCTTGGAGGAATGAGTGGTACACCCTCCTGACCGCCCCCGTCTATGAGATTTACGAAGACATCAAGGGCTCGGGCCTTCTCTGCCAACTCGAGCCCATGAAGGTAGATATGTAGAATATCTCCCCTCTGATGGGAGTAGGATAAGAACAACGCACATGATTCATAGGCGATGTGCAGCTCATGAAGCATAACTAATGAGGATGTGTATTCATAAAGAGGATACCGCATAACCATGTATATAGATAAAGTCGCAATCTACACCCAACACAATTACTCCATGATGTGGAAGTGTAGGGATATAAGCAATGAACTTTAAACATAGGGATATGAAGACTTTCTAAGTAACACTAGAAGATTACTCTCTTGTCTATATTTACATTTTAGGTTCTCGACTTTTAGTAGTTTCACACAACCCTCTTGTTTATTTTAAAATTTTGGAGTTCTCCATTTGACGCGAAGCTTATCATTTGTTCAATGAAGAGATCCGGTTATTAAGATTCGTCACTTTTTTTATTATGAAAATTTACTTCATCGTTTTACGCGTGACTCCTCACTTGTTCAGTGGGGAGACCCAGTTACTAGGATCCATATTCCATTTATTCATTTTTTTTTAGGGGATAGGCAGCATTTTCCTCACGATTACTCTTCATGTTCATGTAGGAATTCGGGCATCAATAAAGTGTTAGGAATAATTTCAAATTCCCTATGGTTAGAAGTCATTAATCACATTGTGTGCAAAGTTTCAGAGTTTTGTTTCGGATGTATTTTGTGAATTATGCCAGAGACATAGGTATGACTATCCCCTTAATGTATGCACTCACTGAAATTGGTTTCTCCTCCTTGGTATAGGACATGACACACGCTTATCCAGAATCAAAGCAACATTATTTAGCAAGGAGGTATGGTCTTAGAAAGATCAGGGGAAGTGTATTAAACTATATACAAGCAAGTATGCAAGTAGAATGAACAAATATCCAAAATCAAGATCATGCAAGAGATTTTTTTTCTTTTTTTTCTTTTTGTTCTCTTTTTCCCTTTTTTTATTTAAGGGTTTGATAAACATATCTGCAAGTTGATTGTTTGTAGGCATGGGATTAATGCTGAAGCAAAGAAAGAAGGGTTTTATGTATTGACTTAGACGGAAGGTTTGAGCCAAAGGAGTGGGGTGAATCCCGGCGGGATTGGGGGTTGTTGTTAACCAAGGGGAGCCTTCATTGGCAAGGACGGAAGGTCTGGGCCACAAGCAGCATATTTGTTGGCTTTAGACGAGGTGTCTAGTGCCAAAGCAAGGGGGGTCATTTTGTTCATTGGTTTAGACGGGAGGTTTGAGCCAAAGGTGGGATACCTGTCGGCTTCTATGGAATGTCGTGACGCTGAGGGTAGAATAGTTGTCGGCTTCGACGGAATGTCGTGATGTTGAGGGTAGAATATGGATGTCGTGACGCCGAGCTGCTTGACTTAGACGGAAGGTCTTGACGCAAGGGTGGAATATATGTCGGCTTAGACGGAATGTCGTGACGCTGAGGGTAGAATATATGTTTCTGGTGGGACCGAGGGTCGGCCCTTTTTTGTTTATTTTGTTACCTCACTTTTTATTATTGTTATCATTACTTATTTATTCATTCGTTTATTTCTTTTATTATCCCTTTTTTTGAATTCTTTTTATTACTATTATTATTATTATTGTAGCTTATTGCATTTAAAGTGTACCGGGCTGGGGCTAGTGTGCCGGCGAAGGGGATGGAGGGATGGAGAGACGATGGAGATGAGGGAGAGACGGTGGGCGTACCGGCGAAGGGAAGGGAATGAGACGGGGAAGGAGAGACGGTGGAGGGAGGTGAGACGGACAGGAGGAGAGACGGTAGAGGGAGACGCGGGGGGGAGGCGCGAGAAGAGACGGTGGAGGTAAGACGGTGGGGGCGCGTGCCGGTGAAGGGGAGACGCTGGGCGTGCCGGCGAAGAGGGTAAGACGGTGAGCGAGAGGGATGAGACGGAGGGGCGCGTCGGTGAAGGAGGAAGACGGCGGGGGGATACGATAGAGAGAGAGACGGTGAGGGGGAGGAGACGAGACGGTAGGGGAAAGAGAGAGAGACGCTGGCGAGGGAGAAAGAGAGACGGTGGGGATGAGGGGTGAGACGGTGGTGAGTGAGACGATGGAGGGAGATGGAGGGAGGTGAGACGGAGGGGAAGGAAGAGACGGTGGGTGAGACGCAAGAAGAGACGATAGGAAGGGAGGTGAAGACGGTGGGGGATTAGTGTACCGGCGAGAGTGAGACGGAGGGGAAGACGCTAATGGGGGCGTGCCGGCCAAGGAGGGAGAGATGGTGGGTTAGTGTGCCGGCGAAGGGGAATGAGACGGTGAGAGAGACGGAAGATGAGACGATGGGGGAAAGGAAGAGAGACGGTGAGGAAAAAAAAGAGAGAGACGATGGGGGGGTCTGTGCCGGCGAAAGGGAATGAGACGGACGGAGAGACGATGGAGGGGCTGTGCCGGCGAAGGGGAATGAAACGGTGGGAGAGTGTGCCGTTGAGGGGTGTACCGGCGAAGGGCTATGGGCCGTGCCGGTGAAGGGGAAATGAAGGGGGACTGAGTGCTCTGGTGGAGGTTATGTAGGGCTTGTTCTTTGATGGCCTTAAGGCCTTTCTTTTCTTCTGTCTCTTAGTTGAATGTAGCTTCATACAAATCACTTCTCCCCTCAGCTGTTGCGATTACCTGAAGTGTTCAATTGGTGCCCGGTCCAAATGTTCTTGCAGTGTGCACGGTTCAATTATTTTTTTAGCTAGAGGTGTTCGTTAATTATTATCCCCTTTATTCGTTGCTTCCTTTTGCCCTTATTGTGTTCTGAAAAAAATTTCGGCAGCATCTCCCCTTGACCCCGGGCGTAAGGGAAAAGCGGGGAACGCACCCACATGGAGTGGCGGAACCCAACAATTGGAGGTGGGCGTCTACAGACGACAACACCTTAAACAGACCTCGGGAAGCGTGAAGGGAGTCGACGACGAGGAGGCTGCAGGGTTAGCCAAGGGTGCTGGGCCAAAAGGGGGTGGAAGACAGGCGTACCGGTCCAGTGGCCAAGGGGTGCACCGTTGGGAGCTCAGGGGAAGGGTACACCAGCCAAAGGGGGCGTACCGCTGGAGAGTCAGGGGAAGGGTGTACCGGCCAAGGAATGTACTGGCGAAGGGAGTGAAGGGAAGCAAAGTATATCGGCCAAGGGCTGGGAGGCCGGGTGTACCGCTGAACGGGCCAAACGGTGTACCGCTGGAGGATTAGGGGGTTGGGTGTACCGGCCAAGGGGTGTGCCGGCGAAGGGAAGTGACAAGGGGTGTACCGCTGGAAGCCTAACCCGGGTGGTTGGGTGTGTCGGCGGGGGACTGTACCGGTGAAGGGCGAAGGGGCGTGCTGCTGGGAGAATGCATCGGCGCAGGGCCCTGAAGCGTGGAGGGTGTACCGGCCAAGGGTCGCACCGGCGAGGGAGTTAAAGGGGTTATTGAAGCGTGCCGCTGAGGGAGCTAAAGGGGTTGTTGAGGCGCGCCGCTGAGGGAGTTTTGGCCAGGGAAGGTGTGCCGTCGAGGGAGGGCCACGAAGTGCCACTGGGGAAGTATACCGGCGAGGGTTAGCTCAGGGGCATGGAAGGGCCAAGGGATGGCTAAGTGAGATGGGCTAACACGAATGGGGAAGGAGACCATGGGGTCTCTGGCCTTTGACCTGGCTGGAGAGGAAAAGACACTGCCGGGGACAGGGAAAGACCACCAAACACAAGCACGGGCCCGGTGAAGGGAGATAGCGAAGGCAACGAAAGGGCCCATGCTCTTCATTCATGCAAAACATGAAGTGGGGGCTACAGCAAAAGAGGGAAGAGGAAGACAAGAATGGAGGAGAAGGGAAGGAACGGGTTGGGGCTGAACAGAGGCGACGGAGCCCCGTTCTTCCCCACCCCACTAGCTACATAGACTCTCTCTCCCTCTCTCTCCCTCTTTTCTGGATGGCCACCGGAGGGGAGCCTCTTCTTCTTCTTCTCTTCTTTTCCTTCTCTTCTTCTTCTTCTTCTTCTTCCCCGGTTGGGTTTCTGTGCGCCTCTTTCTCTTCCTCTGTTTTTTCTTCTCTTTGTTCGCCGGTAGAGAGGGGTTTATATACCCCAGCGGCATAGCCTTCTTCAAACACGGGTGCTGCAGGCGGGAAAAGAAGCATTAATGGGGATTTGACCTCCCATTTATTTTGTTGACAGGGCGTAGACTCCGTGTGTCCGCCTCCGGTCGACACGTCAGCCTACAGTGCACGCCAAAGATCCCCGTAGGGTGGCGCCAGATCTTCCGTGTCGGACGGGTGTGACGCTGTGCGGTTGAAGGGGCCCAGGTGTGCCGCTGAAGCCTTCGCTGGGAGAGCCGTTGAAGGGCTTTGGAGCGTGCCGCTGAAGGACACATGTAGTGTGCCGTTGAAGGGCATTAAGTGTACCGCTGAGGGCCATTTGAAGCGTGCCGCTGAGGGCTCGCAGGGCGTGCCGTTGAAGGCTACGCCAAGGTGTACCGTTGAAGGGTATTGGGTGTGCCGCTGGAGGGGCACCTGGGGTGTGCCGTTGAAGGCCATTGGGTGTGCCGCTGGAGGGGCACTTGGGGTGTGCCGCTGAAGGGCATTGGGGTGTGCCGTTGAAGGGCATGTTGGGTGTGCCGCTGAAGGGCATTTTGGGTGTGCCGTTGAAGGCTTCGCTGGCGTGCCGTTGAAGGCACTTGAACTTTGTTTGAAGTGGATCCTGTGGCTTATTCTGGACTCGATTAACGATCCGTTTGATTCTCTTCGGGGGCCCACGAGTAGTAAGCTTCCCTAAGGGTTGGCTTCTCTTCACTGCTGCGATTCCGGAGACGGCTCCACAGTAGCAGGTTGTCTGTTCGGAGGGTCCGGACGGGACGTGTCCTCCATGGTCTCTTCGGTTGAAACTGTTGTTGCTGTTGGACTGGCGGGGACATATGGACGTGCAATTTTACGTGTCCACACTATCCTTACAGATATAAGCCACTACAGGGACCACACCGCTGTAACATCCTATCTTGGCTACCAAGACAATCTTGACAACGATGTCGAGAAAAACTCGGCCTCGCAGTCCAGAAGTCACGCTAGAGCCACCTAGTCAAAACGCACTAACTCTATTCCGGGGGAACCATGACTCGCAGTTGGGAAAGTAAGCCCGCGGGTGACTGAAGTACTCATGCCCTAGCACCGGCTGGATGCATCCACTGATGTCTTACTCCACACCCGAAGTGACTCCCTACTCACCTCAGACGAAAATCAAGACACTGAAATTAAGTAACCATAGAACAAAGACTAATTGGGGTCACGTCCGTTGGCATGGGTCTAAAGCCCCCAATCACGTGTGCACACATAGAATATCTACTCTAAGTCGAGTCCTTTAGCTAGTTTTCCCCCCAGCCAGACTCAGGTTACAAAGGCAGGGGGCCTATGGTAACCAGCCTAAAAATTGTATCATCGGGAATAACTCTCGACCACGCGGTCAGAACGTGTCGGCACTCAATGAGTAACACTCTCAATCTCACTGTCAGTACATGCACGACACTCAGTAAGTTGTGCCAGCAGAGTACTGCTCAGAAGAAGGTCTAACTCATACACGCCTGAAACTATAGAATGGCATAGTCTGGTACAAGTAAACCACCTAAGGTTGGTAACGGGAATCAGCGAATGCCGGCCTTCTAAACTCACGTGGGAACGATCTTCCGCTATGAGTAATCCATACGGGGAAAGACTCCCTACAACACATAAGCCCCACATGGATGGCCCTTAACAGTTATACAGAAACCCTAGATCATACGGAATCATGTGGGCACCTCTTCCGCGAAACCACGATGAATATGAACACCTCAGGGCATGAAATGGTGAAGCACGGTGCCTCTAGGCACAAGAGGGCTGGGCAGCCACATCACTGGTCACCCTGAGGGCTGGGCGGCCAAGCCCCTGGCCGCTCACCTTGGGCACCCTGTGGACTAGGCGGCCACCAGACTGGCCACCTAGTAGGCTAGGCAGCAAGCTCTTTGGCTGCCTAGACCTGGTTGAATAGAGAGTTGGGCGGCCACAGTAGTGACCGCCTCCAACCCTGGGCGGCCAGTCAAACAATGGGCTACAAAGAGAGGAAGGGAGAGTAGGGTGGCCAAGCTCTTGGCGCCTGCAACCTGGGCAACTAAACCCTTGGCCGCCTCGCAGACCTGGGTGCCCAGGCCTCTGGCAGCCAACTTTGGATGCGACGGCCACCCCCACGGCCTCCTCCTGCCAAGTTTCACAGAAACTGATCGAAGTCCATGTGGAGTTCGGTCCTACGCCCCATTCATCTCGAAATGAAGGGGAAAGTAGGGGAATCAATCCCAAGCAATCCTACATCCGGAAAACCACATTTAAACCATAAATCAAGGCCTAGATTAGTCGAAACTATCGATCGTCCCCGAACATGAATATTCTCCTATAACATGAAATACTTTCGCTCTAGGCCTCACCGGCTCCCTCGACCGCAATCGCTTCTGCCTCACCATTCACCGTCGCTCCTCGCCATCGATCTCACTGTACGCCGCTGCCGCCACTCCATCGCACATCCTCTCACGGCCATCGACCGTCGGAGGTGAGAAAGGGAGAGGGAAAGAGAGACAAGAGAGTGGGGGAGAGGAGAGACACGAGAGAGATGAGAGAATGGATGGAGGAGAGGGGGGTAAAAATAAGGGTTTAAAATTTTATTTTGAGACGCCGCGACGGTGGCATCCTCGGCAAGAGGTGCATCAACACCCGCTGTTACTTCAGGCTGCGACTGAGCAACGATGGAATCGGGATTGGTAGCCATATGTCCTCACATCACCTTTGGCAGTTTGCGGCGTATCCGCAGGTTGGTGCGCGAGCGTTCATCTTCGCGCCTCTGGGTTTCTCGCTGAGATTCGGAGGCCGGTCGGGGGTTGCTGGTCAGCTGACGGTAATTGGTCAGCGCCCAATCGGCGGACTCACTCATATCCAGCGCCTCCGCTCGGCGGACAGGCTGGCAAGCTCGTCGGCACGCCGCTGATCAGCCTTCGCCAACCGACCGTCAGCGGCTATTGCCTCGATCTGGACCCGAACCTGATCGACAACTTTGATGCCAAGCGCCAGTTTCTCCACCGCAGCGCGAAGATCGTTCGTCAACGGTTTGGCGGCGATGTCGGCGAGCTTCGCGAGATAGTCTGCCTTCACCACGTCGAAGGCGGGCCCTACGAAGCGATTTATAGCCTCCCGAGCCTGCTCGCCATCGGCGATCCGATCAGCATACTCGCTCATTTATCGAGATCCCCGCCGGGCCGCTTCTTCGAGATGGTCGCCTCGGGCTGCGCGGCGGCCTTCTGCTCCGCGATGCGCCGATTCAATTCCATCTGCCTCTCGGCCTGCTGCTCTTGAAAGGCTTGCTGGCGCTCGGCCATCTGCATCTCAAAATTCTGCTGGCGGAGCGCCAACTCGGCCTCCTGTGCTGCCTTATCGCGCTCCAACTGGAGTTTTGCCTCTGCCTCCGCGCGCATCAGCTCAATCTTTGCCGCACCCTCGGCTTCCGTTTGCTGAAGTTCGACCGATGACTTCTGTGCGTCGAGTTGCAGCTTTGCCTGAGCCTGCTGAGATTGCGCCTGCGCCTTGACCATCTCAGGATCAGGCTTGGGCTCTTGTGGGGGCAGTGCGGCGGGATCGATAACATAGTCGTCGGCCACGCCGATCCCCGTGTCCTCGACCAGCGAACGAACTAGATTATAGACCTGCTGCTCACCGACGATGCGCATGCCCGAGCCTAGTATCTCGCGCTGCACGCCGAGCAGCTCGGACTTATACATAATCCGCTGATCCTTGCTGCCGGTGCCTATGCCGACGTTGATCTGGATGTCCGGCTCTTCGGGCCACTTCGATGGATCGACCGTCGTGTATTTCCCGTCGATCTTCATGCGGAACGGCGGGATGAGCTGCCGCATCAGTCGATATCGACGATGAAAAATGGGCGCGACGATGAACTCCGCAAAATTCCGGGTCACATACAGTTCGATTTGATCGGCATTGGACTGGAGCATCGCCATGCCGCCGAACGTCTTGTTGGTTGTCTCCGGATTGAGCCCCTGAGACTGGCGCGTGACGCCTGTGCGGCTCTCCCGCTCGGCCGACATCATTTCCATGGCCTGAAATGCCTGAGGAGACGTGTCGGCCTGTACGAACGATGTGGGCGGTACGGCACCACGATATCGGATCAGCGCGCCCGGCCTGACCGTCAGTAGATCGTCAATGGTGTCCTCGGTCATCGACTCGACCGAGACGAGCGCGCGTGGGGCGTTCGAGATGTAAAGGCTATCCAAAGCCTGCCGCAGCAGCACCGAACGCACACGCTGGATATCCATCGTCTTGTCGGCCATCGACTGACCGACAACGCGACAAGTGGCAGGAAACGGAGACCAGACCGAATAGGGCTGATCGTCGAACGGAACGACCGACAGGACGCGATCGCCGATGCGATGGACGCACAGCCGCTCTGCAATGCCGTCGCCATCCAGATCCCAAAGGGGATACTCCTCGATCAGCCAAACTGACCGAACCGCGCCAGGGCGGTTGCCGACATTTTGACGGCTCTGGTTGCGGTTGGCATCGCGGGCGGTCTCCACCACGCTATCTGGTGGCAGACTTCCCCAAATCGTCTCCAAATCCTCGGCCGTAACGTCTTCGAAGCCCATCTCCAGCACATCGGATATCGTGACAGGCGACTTGTCCCCGACATAAGCCGCTGTGTCCAAATCCGTAGCGTCTGGCGCGAGCAGAAAATATTCATTCGGCACGACAGTGTCGCATATCTTGGGAGGCTGTTCCGCCTCGACGGTCACGCGCCACATGAGCGAGACCTGACCCGGCTCCCAGCCCGAGTCGATGGGTTCAGCCTCGATCACCGGCATATCATTGAATGTGTGTCCGCGCTCATCGACCACGATCGCGTCATTCGGAACTTCAAATGTCTGCCGAAGCGGCCTCTGGCGCTGGGCTCTCGTCTTGATGATACCTGTCTTTTCGAGGAACCCCGCCTTCAAACCATCGTGAAGGATGCGATAGCCCTTCTGCTTTCGGAAGAACTGGTACTGCACAGCCGCCGTGGCTTCGGCACCATAATCGACCTTCCTCGTCTCAGGTTCGCCCGTCTCGGGATTGACCGCCGGCTGCCCATCGTCACCAACCTCCGGCACCATCTCTGGCTCTGTCTCAAATTCGACAGCCTTCCCGCCGGCCATGATCGTGCCGAGGATGCCAACAAGCATGAAATCGTTGACCTCGGCCACGTCGCGCGTGACGACCTGACTGCGCCCTTCAACCTCGTCTCCGTAAGGCAAACCGTTGTAAAAGCGCAGGGCTACCGCCCGCTCGTCGTCGAGCGTCGTATCTTGGCCACGCATTTCCTCGCTGCGCAGGAACGACAGGAATTCGGGGGGAACTTCGATCACACGATACCCCTGTTGCTGTAGTCGATCTTGTGTGAAACAACCGCTTCCGGCCGGATGGCGGCGCTTTCGAACGATTTGTAGCCGTGGCTGAACTCGTCGTGGAGCGGATACGGCTTGAACACGCCAAGCTTTTCGTCCCAGGCCTTGCGGTAGTTATCGAGGCATTGGATCAATCGGGAGCAACGCTCCTCATCTAGCCATACTTTGGCGAGGAATGATCGGCTGGCATCGATGCCGGACAGTTCGCTATCGATCCGCCTCAAAACCTCGATTGGCTTTATACCTGCCGTCTCAGCGTGGAAGCGACGCGTTTCAGCAACGTCTGTGAGTGAACGCTGATCTGCATCGTGCGGCATGTAATGACGGCTGTAGTGATAGCCCTTTGCCGTCAGGATGCGGGCATAGTGAGCGAACCGCCCCTCCACCACTCCCTGGTGGGCCAGTACACGCGTACCGAAGGCTACGACTAGTGGAGTGTCTCTGAAGGAGTAGTCTCTCAAGCCACGAAAAATAACGTCTGAACCCGATGAAGTACGGGGACAGTCCCATGTACCAGCACCATGGTGACCACAGTTGGAGAAGAAATGGTACTGCAAACCACCCAGTGTAGTCCAGAGCCTAGCGGTCCTACCAGGAGTGCCACAGGCTCTAACGGTCTACCGCTGGGCCGTCACAACGGTCTGACGGCCGAACGCAGGGGCGTCAGGCCAACAATGTAAAACTCACTGTGACATGCCAACCCTGGTGCGTCACAGTCCCTGACGCACCTCACCCTGTGTGTCAGGAGACGAGTAGAAAGAAGCTGTGATGCACACCACTCGGGGCGTCACAATCTCTGACGGACCACCTTGGGTGCGTCAGGAGACAGGATGAAATCTGCTGTAACGCACACCCCTCGGGGCGTCACGACCTCTAACAGTCCTACCTAGGAGTGTTAGGGTGATGGGCAGCGTCAGCTTTGACGCTCCCTCACTGGGGCGTCACAAGGCTCTGACGCCCCACCCTGGGTGCGTCAGAGTCCCTAACCCCCCAACGGTCAGAAACTCAACGGTCAGAAAATCACAACGGTCGGATGCCAATGGTCAGATCGTCACTCTGACGGTCCAACCTAGGTGCGTCACACGCCCTGGCAGTCTATCATGGGACCGTCAGGCCCACGAGCCACCCAGTCGGCAAAACAGCGTCTTGTGACGGACCCACCATGGGGTGTCACAGTCTATGACGCACCCACCCTGGGGCATCACAAGCTGTGACGGTCACTGGAAAGACCGTCACATCGCTCCGACGGCGAACCAGCGGGAAATGACCAAAAATGCCAATCACGTCCCCATATCTCCATGGGAGAGGGGGAAAGCAAGGGGGGAGCCCCCTAGGGACCCCTAGCATGCTTCTAGGCCATCAAAACGTGGAATCGCGGCTTAAATCCATAGAGGGACAAGGTCAGTGTAGGGCCTGTGCATGCGAGGGGCAAGGTCGGTGCAAGGGCTATGCGTGCGAGGGGCAAGGTCGGTGCAAGGTCTGTGCATGCGAGGGACAAGGTCGGTGCATGCTTGTGCAAGTCTAGGACAAGGTCGGTGCATGTGAGGCCAAGGTCGGTGCACATAGGGATAAAGTTGGTGCACATTCAGAACAAAAGCTGGGCAAGGTCAGTGCACGTTGAGAACGAGCTCGGTGCACATTCGAACTAAGGTCGGTGCACATAGGGCTAAAGTCGGTGCACGTTCAAAACAAAAGCTAGGCAAGGTCGGTGCAAGGTTTGTGCACGCAAGGGGTGAGGTCTGAGCACATGAGCAATTGTGTTCCAAGAGGTTAATGCACCTGCAAGCTGAGGTCTGAGCACGTTGGGGTAGGGTTTATGCGAGCTAGGAGTGCGTGGAGGGCAAGACCCATGCACACTGGGAATGTGTAGAGGGTATGGCCTATGCACAATGAGGCCAGGGTTTGGGTGTTTGTGAAAGGGGTTTATGCACGTCTGAAGGCTGGCCCACTAAGGGCAATGCATATGAAGACTAGGGAGTGTACCGAGTGAGGGGTGTACCATTTGGAGGGGCAAAGTGGACCGGTTGAAGGGGGCATTAAGAGTGTCCTGGGCAAGGTGCAATGGGAGTGCACCAGGGGAAGTTGACTTGGAGGGTCACCGGTTGGAGGGGAAAAGGTTAGGTCGGGGTCTAGTGCAACTGTAGCTAGGTACGGGAGGTTCCCTCTGTTCATGGGACGCATGTGAGGGGTTTTCTTTTATTCATGAAATGTAGGCGTAGGGTTTTGGCTTGGCTTTCTATTATTCATGCAGATCAAGTTCATGGTTATGTTCTGCAGTCCGCTATGTTGATGCGAATGTTCAGTTATTCGGGCTCTTCGTGGTTCTTTGTTATTTCGGCAAAGCCACTTCATTGGTATTTATTCCGTTTATTTGTTATTTTTTTACATTCTTACTTTTCTTTTATTTGGTAGATTTAGCTTCCGATGCTATTATTTAATTGTAAATTTGACATGCTTACCTGATCAGATAGGTTTTCCTGCTTCACTATAATTGTGGATTATATGTGCCATTGCATGTTTACTGCTTTAAATGCATGCTCTAATTACTTCATTAATGTATGCTTGCATGTTTAGTGCGTGGTAGGGATCCGCGTGACCCCTAGTGAGTTTGGCTGTGACTCGCCCTTCTTTCTTGTAGCTAAGCCGTCCCAGCCTCCCACCAGTCTTCCTCGTGCTTTTCCAGACCAAATCTAGAGTGCTAGCCGGTCCGTCATCCCAGTGTGCTGTTGTTCGGGGTATGCCCCGTGTAGTTGTACAATGGGACTGTTGTCATTGTTGCTGTTGTGGTCATGTCAGACTTGTATTGTTTGTAAATTCTAGACTATTGCTTACATTTATCACTCTGATATATTTCTTTTAATTACTTCCGCACTTTAATTTAATTTCCTGTTCAAATAAATTTTAGTAAGTGCGTTGTAATTCCGATTGTTTATACGCTCCCTCAACAATCCTCACTAACCCTTCAAGGGCCTCATCAGCCTCTTGGGTGGCATCCCTAGTTCTTGGTGGCGGTAATTTGATACTTATATCGGGCTATCGGTACCCTGAGCTCTGGGACGTTACAGATGGTATCAGAGCATGGTTGGGGAAACTTGTAAAGAATTGAAATTGCATGCGCTTGTCCAGAACAAGTCCTGTCGTGTTGTCTGTTGCTGGCTTAGGATATTTTTCGTGGTTGCTAATGTATTTTCCCATTGTCATTTGTTTTAGATGCCACCCTGTAAACGAAGAGCTCCTGCTCCCCTGGAAGAGAGTGGCAGTATTCCGCCTCCAGCCGTGCCTGCTCCACCGATTGCGCCAGTTCCTACTCCTACTGTGCCAGCTCCGCATGATGACTTACCCGATGGCCGTGGTAAAGCTCTTAAAGAATTCTTGCTGTTCCACCCGCCGACTTATGAAGGTCAGTCAGATCCGGATGCTGAGTGTGAGGTGCCTTGCACACTCCACACACTCCACACTTCACACTTGAACTAGAAGTTTTCCGTCTCCGTGGGCAGCCCTATGCTCGGTCACTCTAGCTCTTCGAGGAAGACCGATCGAGTACCTGCTGGGCTAACAGAGGAGGCCAATCGAGAGAGGGTGTCCACCCGGGAGTTCTCCTCCCGAGTTATCCAGAAGACTTGAAAATTTTCGAATAGCGGGGATATTCCTCTTACCAGTTGAAGGAATTTGATCATCGGTGTTTCCGAAGCTTCGTAGTCACTGTTGACCTGGCTGGCGACCAGTTGGGCGTCAGTATGAATCTTGACTCTTGTGGCCTCCAATCGTCGTGCCATCCTAGCCCCCGAGATGAGAGCCTCATACTCGGAGACGTTGTTGGATGCCTGAAAGTTAAACTTCAAGGCATACTGCAATTTTGCACCTTCAGGAGATCTGAGAAGGACGCCGACGCCGCTGCCAGCCAAGTTGGAGGACCCGTCGACGAAAAGGTCCCAGGTGCGCCCAGGCGCCAGCGAAAGGGCCTCCTCGGTTGGAACGGTGCTCTCCACAATGATGTCTGCGAGTGCTTGTCCCTTGATGGCCAAGCAGGGGCGATAGGAGGTGTCGTAGGCCCCAAGCATTATGGCCCACTTGACAAGGCAACCCGTAGGTTCAGGGTGAGTGAGGATATTCTTCAGGGGCTCGTTGGTCAATATGAGAATGGAGTGTCCTTAGAAGTAAGGGCGGAGGCACTTGGCCAAGGTCACCGATGCTAGCACGAGTTTCTCGATTGCGGGATACCTTCTTTCGGCCTCATTGAGCACCTAGCTGGTGTAGTATACTGGTCTCTGCACTCCTGCGTCATCACGGACTAGGACTGAGCTCACTGTGGTGTTGGGCATGTGTATAACATGTGTAATTCTACTGTTTTGATGATGTCTGACTATGACCAATTAATATAGTTTGACCTGCATTTGATAACAATAAATATTCATGCATTTCAGGTCAAGTCCACAAGTTTGTGGAGGATTCCTTCTTCTCCTTCTTCTCCTTCCTCTCTTCCTCTAGCACTTGTCCTTCTGAAGTTCCCGAGCAAACAAGGTCAGTCATCCAATTTTTCGAGCCATTTTCTACACTAGGTAGAGTCAGTGGCTCACTCTGAGAGTACCAGTCGAGTTCGCATCGAGTGATTAGATTGCACCAGCAGATATTATACTTTTCATTTTTTTCTTTTGATCCATACTATAATGGCTTTGGCCTATCCGATGTATCAAAGAAGTATTAATAAGAAGGAATTACTTTCGCTCTATATTACTTACATGTGCATTTTTGAGAGAGACTCAAAAATAAAATTTGCATAGTGTTGTCGTGTTCCACATCCGAGGGATAGGTGTTCCTTCCATGGTGGCTAGTCGGTATGCTCCTTTTTCGAGCATCTCGACCACTCGGTAGGGGCCTTCCCAGTTAGGGGCCAGCTTGCCCACCGCCTCTAGTGGTCGAGAGGCTTTGGCTTTTCTTAGGATGAAGTCTCCTAGCTGGAAGTGCCTATCTCAGACTCTGGCGTTGTAGTATTGAACGAGGCGTCGCTGGTATTCCGTGGCTCGGATACTCGCGATCTCTCGGATCTCACTCGCCATATCGAGGTTCTCCAGCAATTTCTGCTCATTTACCTTGGGCTAGAAGTTGATGACTCAGAGAGAGGGGTTGCCGATCTCCAGCGGAATCACAGCTTCAGTGCCATACACTAGTTGAAAAGGGGTTTCGTCGGTGGCCGATCTGGGGGTAGTTTGGTGTGACCAAAGTACGTTCGGTAATTCCTCCAGTCAGCTGCCCTTGGCCTTGCTGTGCCTGGTTTTTATGCTTTTTAAAATAGTCCTGTTGGCATTTTCAACCAGTCCGTTGGCCTGAGGGTGGGCCACCGAAGTGAAGTTGTTGCGAATTTTTAGGTTGGCACATCTGTCTCTAAAGTAGTGAGAATCAAATTGCCGACCGTTATCGCTCACAATCACTCGGGGGATACCAAAACGACAATGACATTTAGCCCTCCGAGACTGCTAGCCATTGAGCAAGGGCCATCCTACCCTATTGCAGGAGTGTTGGAATCGTCAGGGGCCACTCTCGGAGGCCTAAGTATAGTGCCGACCGAGGTATGGAGTGCTCCATCGCCTGTCTGCAGCTTCTCTTGTCATTTTCATCTTGGCTGGTTGACCTATATATATATGATGCAGGCTGACGTGGCACTGCCGACTATAACGGTGCGGATACCCCCTCTGGATTTAAGCGTCGGCCAACCGACCTTTATGCCAGTGCTACGGCCCATCGCCTTATGGATTCCACAGACTTATGCCGCGGCAGTAGCTTCCGGAGGGCTAGGGGTGATTGTAGAAGTTGGCGGCCCAACGGAAGTTGCAGAACCTCAACCTCTGGCTACCGGTAAAGAGTTATTGTTGGAGCAGGGGAGCCTCCCGGAGATGGAGGCGGGAGAGATTATCGGAGAAGAGGCTGATGCTACTAAAGCCTTGGCTATCATTAAATAATCTTCTCCCTTGGAAGCCGGTGGGACTACACACGCGGAGCGAGTATCCTCGGCTATTGAGATGGCCAGCACGGCTTCGCCTCAAGGGGCAAGTAAAGAAGTCATTGTAGTTGAGACTTCTCCGGTTGTATCAGCTACAGCTGTCGAGTCTATTGTTGGTGCCCTGCAAATCATGCCGTCAATGTCCTCTGGGGCAAGCGACGATATCTGGGCAGAGGTGGATAGTCGAGTGGACTTCCAGCTCCCTGAGACCTCGCCATTAGGTCTGTAATTCTCTAGCGACATGGTGTGGTAGTCTCTAGATAACCTTCAGCGTGCGGTGTCAGCTTCTCCAGGCTTGACTTATGCGCAGTTGAGGAGTCTGATAGAACACCTCTCCCGCTCGTTGTTGGCATTCGGGTGTCCAATAGATGATTGGACCCTGCGGGTTACCATGTTGTTGAAGCACGCTAATAGACGAGAGTATCTTAGTCGGGAGGTATCCGATCAGCTGGCGGCTGTGAAACTAGATCCACACTCTGGGTTGAGTGTGGGGTGGACGTAGGTCTGGAGGACCGAACCACCTAAAACATCTTGTGCCATCTGTGAGTTGCTTGTCCTTATTTCTGTCAACGATTAGATGCATGCTAGGCTCGATTCCGTTGATTAATCAGCAGTAGATTTCATTTTGATTTGGGTAAAATTTTTAAAGGGCAATTCATTCACCCCCCCTCTGAATTCGTAGCACCGTTCCCAACAAGATAAAATTGGGAAACCCCTCAACATGAAAACTCACAAAGGCGCGTCGAAAAAAGCTAAAGGGGGTCAGCTCTGGCGAAAACCCGAAAGGACGACAGAGCCGATAATGAGAAAATTTGTCTCTTCCCACCAGTCAGGGTGGCCCTCCACCCACCCCTCAATGAGTCATAGGCCTCTCCAATTATCGACCTTTGATCGATCCACATCGCTGAACCATTAACCTTGCACTCTCTAGTCAGCCTCCTATACCCCTGCTTAGCTCAGTCTATCTTCGGCCTCCGCTCC
Organism: Amorphophallus titanum; assembly: GCA_024336825.1. Lineage (NCBI taxonomy): Eukaryota > Viridiplantae > Streptophyta > Magnoliopsida > Alismatales > Araceae > Amorphophallus > Amorphophallus titanum. The sequence continues at coordinate 2,456,773 of JANBPO010008917.1, forward strand.
ATCGCAGCGGGCCTGCAAGTTCCAGTGTCCATGCGACACCCCAGTCACCTTCCCAGCAAACCCCAGTCTCAGTCTATCCCCAGGTTTCTCATCCTACACTCCCACATCCTACACCCTTTCAATCCAGAATTTCCAGGTCCAAATATGACCCTAGTTTTCCCTGCAATCCCTCATCCATCAGTTATAACCCCAGTCACATCCTGCCATGGCAAAGTGGCCCCCAGTACTATAACTCGATGACTTGTAGGAGCCCTTACTATGGGTGGGACAATATTCAATCATCTACATCCTCCAGTTCTAGGTTACGTCCCCTGACAACAGCATGCTACGGACAGCATTCTCTGGATTAAAAAAATAAAATAAAATATGGAGTTAAAAATAGAGATATCCCGGCGGACCCAGTCGTCCTCATCGTAGGAAGGCGACTGGGGGCAAAATTGCCACCAACCCAGCTAAGGCGAAAACCCGAAAGGGCACCTCAGGTAAAATCGGGTAACCCCTTGATGTACCAGTTTCTGGAGCTGACGCAGGGCGAGATGTCAGTGCTGCAATACCGAGACAAGTTCATTGAGTTGGGCCAGTATGCACCCTACATCTTTGCTGATGAGACTTTGAGGACTCAGTAGTTTCTGCACAGACTAAAAGTAGAATTGAGCCTACCGTTGTTCGCTACCCGTGTAGCTGAGTTGGATTCTGCGTACCAAACCACCATCGCGCTAGAGTTAGAATTGGCGAGGACTCGAGGACTTCCTCAGACTGGGATGGTTTAGTCAGACGTGCAGCATCAGCCGCTCCACCAGTCGTCTTTTCCAGGAGCTTCTCCCGCTTTCTCTGTTGCCGATGGTACTTCCTTCCCGCAATCTTAGGGCAAGGGATTCTAATTTAAGAAATCCAAGAAAAAGAGGTTCGATCAGTCGGCGTTTTCTAATTCGAGTCAGCAGTTCATTTTCTCTATTCGACCACGTCAGGATTTTTCTGCTTCTCAGCCGAGGTTGTGTTCTAAGTGTGGTGGCAGTCATCCGGGTGTGCCGTGTTCCTTGCCGGTTGTTTGTTATCGCTGCGATCAGCTAGGGCACATCTCCCGAAACTGTCCGTTGAGGCCGCAGACGGTGCAGTTCTCGCAGACTTCTCAATCGCAGTAGCTATAGTTTCATCTTCCTCCACCGCCTCAACCTCAACCGTTTCACCTACTAGTTCCCGCTCCTTCCCAGCAGTCATCTGTAGCTAGCCGTCCGCCGAGAGTCAGGGTTACTGACATCACTCGTGCGGAGGCGTTGGCATCTAATCTGATCGAAGGTACGGTTTCGATTTATGATCGCTCAGTGCGTGTTCTTTTCGATTTGGGTGCAACCCATTCTTTTATCTCCGAAGATTTTATTGCTCGTATCGAAAGGCCGGTGAATGAAGTTTCCTTTGAGATGCTTGTGGAGTTTCCGTCTGGTGATTACATGTCCACTCCTTTGTGCCTGGAAAATTCTCCGGTTCTAGTCAGTGGTCGAAAATTACCAGTGAGGCTTAACCATAGCGTCCAGCAGAGGGGGAATACTAGCTAGAGGCCTGGCTTAGGCAAGAGCCAGTGTGTGCACATGTGGTCAGGGGCATTGGACTGACACCGACAGGCATTCCCTTGTCTAGTCACTCGTGATGGTACTTTGGTTCTGGTTCTGATAGTGTCTTGGTCTCTGCCTAGTCCTTGCGGTAGGGTACGCGGACAAGACACTAGTAGGCGTAGCATAAGACATCAGTGGACGCAGCTAGTTGTTCTTCTAGTGAGAGGTACACCAGTCACGTGACACGTGACTCTTCGCGATTCTCTTCGCGGTTCTTGTACGTCGTGACCCTCCGGGACAGCCCTCTCGTGGTTGCGCTCGAGGTCAGTGTCCTGTCGTAAGCATGACGTTCTAGCCATGTGTGGGGCAGTGTGCACGACATTCTGGCCATGTCATCTGGGTCTACGTCTGTCTAGGTTTTTCCTAGGTTTCTTTGTCTGTTTTGCAGGTCCCTTGCAGTGTCGATAGATCGGCAACTCCTGACTTCGTCACCTCAGAGTCGCCTTCCTGTTACGACTTGGAGTAGTTTGGGGTGCCGAGGTTAGTTCGACAACCACTTATCTGGTACGAGTTCTTCCCCTCTTCCTTAGCTTGCTCCCTACTCCTGGTCCCTGTCGCTTATTTTACAGCTTTATAGCGTAGCTTTACAGCTTTGTAGTGCAGTTTTCCTGCTTTGCTACACCAATAATTTTTACTGTTGTTCCCTGTTACTACGTGTTTTCTAGTGGGGATCCGCATGACCCCTACTGAGCCTGTGACACGAGGCTCACCCCTGCTTTTCAGGTGGGTAGTTGTTCGTTCTACTTCCGTGGTTCCTGGTGTGCGAGTTCGTAGTTGCCAGTTGGTACCTTCACCGGGCTTCCCCCGACTTTCTTGGTACATCATTTCTTTTCTGTCGTCTGTACAGTTAGACTTGTTGTCTTCCTTTGGATTGGACTCTGGTATATAATTATTAATTTAAATTATTAATTAAAAAGTAATTGAGCGGGTCTCTGTTGAGGGAGATGCTCCTCCCACAAGTCCTAAAGCAGAAGAACCATCTGCTGCGAAGGGGGAGAGTCAGGCACCAGCACAGAGCTCTTCTTAAACAGAGCAGGTAGACTATAGTAGTGGTTCTAGTGATGAGGAGTTTCCCCCCATAGAGATCAAAATTGAAGATGCTGAGGCGTCTTCTGATTATGAGAGTGATTACACCACCTTCAGTCTGCCCCGGCTGGCATGGAGTAGCTTCGGGTCACCCGGTCCCCACATAGGGGAAGGGGCCGGGCTGACGGAGATGATGGTCTCTGCTGCTGGAGCTTTAAGTTTGGTGCCGACAAAGGTAAGAGATCCCCTAGCACTTTCGCCTCATGGCTCTTCTCATTAGTCTTCATGTCAGATCTCTAAAGCATGTCATATCTATCTATTCTTGAAGGCTTCCGCTATGCAGGCCGAAGTGACCCTGTCGGCCATGACTATGAAGATCCCTCTCCTGCCCCTGGGTGTGGATCCACCGGTATTTCCGCCCATCCTATGGCCTATAGCTCTACGATATGCCAAATATTACATTACAGTAGTGAGCTTGGAGACACCAGGGACAATTGTCGGACCTGTTCAGCCAATTCCGTCTTTGGAACCCCAGTCTCTCATTGCTCGCGGAGAATTACTCTTAGGAGGAAAAGACATTTCTGAGATAGAAGAGGGAGTGATTGTGGATGAAGCGGTTGTGGTCTCCATGGCTTTAACCCTTGTCACAGAGTCGGCGATGGTAGAAGCTGGTCAAGCTGCAGATGAAGGTCAGAGGCCCTCCATCATCGAAGCTCAGAGCGTAGCTCCATTGCCAGAAGTTGGGAGAGAGGTCACCACTATCGAGACTGCCTCTACTATGCTAGTCACTGGAACCGGCTCTAGTGTGGGCACCCTACAGGACGTGCCATCATCGTCGTCCGAATCGGGTGATGACATCTCGGCTGCAGTTGATAGCCGAGTAGAGTTTCACCTTCCTTATACACCATCACTTGGTTTGCAGTCGCCAGGTGACCTAGTGTGGCAGTATCTGGAGATATTGCGACGGACTATAACATCCCGCCCGACTTTGACTTATGTGCAACTGAGGGGTCTGGTAGAGCACCTCTCATGCACATTGCTGGCTTTTGGCTGCCCCATGGAAGACTAGATGTAGCGAGTAATCTTGCTCTTGAAGTATGTGAATAGAAGGGAGTTCCTTGGCCAAGGTGTAGCTGATCAGCTAGCGGCCATAGAGTTCGAGCGGGCTGAGTGCCGAACCACTCTTGCATCCCTGAGAGGAGCCGCCCAGTGGATACTTGATGTAGCTAATGTCTCTACCCAGAGTCAGACTTCCTTAATGGCTAGGATAGCTGAACTTCGCACTGAACTCTATCGGGCCAAAATAGAGCTGGAACTGGCCAAGCAATAGGGAGTCTAGAGTATAGAGGACGCGGAGTTGGCAGAGGGACAGGCCACCTCTCTCGAAGAGAAGTTAACACAGTTGCAAATCATAGAGTCTCGCCTGTAGAAACTAACTCACCACCCCTCCTTGGGGATCTTGGAGTTTGAGGACATCTTCTGACGTTCGTTGCAGTAGCTTTTTGTTTTCTTCTCGTTTGGTGAACTTCCATGTATCCCGGGGGATGCCCCGAGTGCCATGTATTTTGCCCTTTCATGCAAATGAAATATCCTTATTATCTGCTCAGCACATCTGCCGCTAAATCACAGCTTCATTCTCCTTCACCTTTTAGCTAATTTGTTTAGTCTGGATATACAAGGCACTAGGGCAGGAGAGTGCTCACGCCTTCAGCGAAGGTATGAGGAGTTCGCTCCACCGTGGCGCAACTGTTCCCAAAGCCCAACTTTAGCTAGGATCGGATGAATGCCTGAGGATAAAGGTGTAGCGGCCGCTAGGGCCAGAGGGTAAAGACAAAAAGTCTGTTTGCAGAGCTCACCAATGGTGATGAAATTTGTAAATAACATTCTTGTCGGTGAGCTTGAATGCCAAAGACAAAGAGCATGTTCATTCCTTGACAGGGACGAAAAGCCCGAGTCAAGGGTGGATTCATTGATTTTTGTGACTAACGAAGAAAGTTGAGGGTAGGTTTGTCTATCGACATGGGTTAAATGTCGAAGCAAGAGGTTTGTTTAACGACGAGGATAGAAGGTCCGAGCTGATGGTCAGTTTATCGATTTTGCCGATGGTGACGAGAATCGTCGGTGGTTTTTTGTTCATCAGCATGGGTAGATGCCGAAGCAAGGGGGTCTATTGATCGACGGGGATGGAAGGTCCGGGCCGATGGTCTTGTTCACTGATTTCACCGATGATGATGAAACTTGACTATAGGTTTATTCATCGACATTGGCTAAATGTCGAAGCAAAAGGGGGCTTATTCATCGACGGTGACAGAATGTCCGAGGCGACGGTTTGTTTATCTATCTCACCGATGATGACAAAAGTTGATGTTAGGTTCACTCGTCAGCATAGGTTAAATGCCGAAGCAAAGAGTCTGTTATAGCATAGGCGTAAGGCTTATGCCGGTGGGACGTGACTTGTCGGTAGCATGCAAGAATTCACGTGGGACCTGAATGGTAAATGAGATAACAACATCACTTCCATCATCATTTTTTTCTTCCTTTTTTTCTTTTTTTTTACCACTTTTTTCTCAGTCGCCAGCCTTTGCCAAAGATCTTTGGCAATGAGTTGGCTCTTGAAATTGTCGCCAAGATGAGCGGGGGTTTGTTCGTCGACATTGCCTAAATGTCGAAGCATGGGGAGACTTGTTTGGTAACGAGGATGAAAGGTCCGGGTTAATGGAATGCAGACCGATCTTGCCGATGATGATAAGGGTCAGAACTGGTTCGTTCATCGATATTGGATAAATGCCGAAGCAAAGATGGGCTTATTCATTAATGAGGATGAAAGGTCAAGGTTAAGGGAGTGTTGATCGATCTTGTCGATGATGACAATGGTTAGAACTGGTTCGTTCATCGATAATGGATAAATGTCGAAGCAAAGATGGGTTTATTCATTAACGAGGACGAAAGGTCCAAGTTAAGAGAGCGCTGACCAATCTTGCTGATGATGACAAGGGTCAATAGCATTTTGTTCATTGAAATTAGTTAAATGTCGAAGCAAAGATGGGTTTATGAAAATCTTCCACCACGACCACTCCTTGGAAGATCTGGGCGTCCAACTTGGCTAAGAGTAACTTCTACCAGTCCTCTATCATCCCCAAGAAGCGGAATGAAGTTTGGACCCCGACATCAGAAGTTACGAATTTTCTACCAAAGTCACGCCAGGCTGGTTCCTCTGTTCCTAAATAGACGCACCTCCACTCTTCTAGCAAGTACGATCGACCCCGACATCCCCTGAGGTTACCGTTAGTCCCATCTAGAAGAAGACTCATCCACGGTCATCTTAGTACTAGCCCCGCCTCTATCTGAGTTCAGGACGGCCCGTGGCATCTCCATCTTCCAGTAGCAAGACCCTGGGAGTGGCCAGCGCCAGAACTGACCAGCACTGTTCCACGACCTATACCATCCATAAGCCAACTCTAGGTTGATCCATAAAATTCAAGCATCTTCCTGGGCCAGATAGGAGTGTTTTGGCTCTGATCTCGGCCCATTTGGAGTTCGGGAGCTTCCGTGGCGGTGTACTCTTCGACCGACTGTTCTGTGATTCCAGAAGCTGGTAGCACCGATAAGGAGTCCGATGCAACTAGTGTTAGCTCCATCCCCTCCCCTCTCTTGGCTGGCTGAAGGCCCCTCCCTGCGTGGAGGTAGTTTTGGGTGTAAGCACTTAACTCCCACCTCAAGATCCCCCTCCTGTGTGAGGTGTAGTGTTGTAGTCTTCCTTTAATTTTCAGGTCAAGCGCCATCGCCGCGGTGTGCGGGTGCGTACCCACACCTCCCCGCTCGCCCTCGTCTCTGAGCGGGATCGGTGTTTTCACATCGGTTAGGTAAGCATCTGTAACCCCTTGGCTTGTTACTCTCCTTGCTCATTTCGTAATGCTTTAAATGCCCGTCGGATGGTGAGCCGAGTGCCCGCACTTACACACCTCATCTAGTGTGCCCACAGTGGAAGGCGAGAGAGTGCCACCCCAAACCCATGCCCCCGGCGTGCCGGCCCCCACTCAAGTTGGGAATCCCAGACCCTTAGGGGTGAGGGGCCCACTCCTCTCCCATTCTCTTAAGACTTTTCTTTTCTTCTTTTCCTTAGTTTTATGTAGTTCGCATCAGTTTTCTCTTCCCTTCTCTTAAGTGTCTTTCCCTCTTTCTTCTTTGCAGGACGGGTGTTCGAGTTACTTAGTCATTGTTCGACCCGGTTCCCTTCGTGTTGCACACCGTTCTCTTACCTCGATTGGAGCAGTTTGTCATTGTTCGTTTCATTTGTTCGTTACTTCCTTTGGTCTCTTAACTTATTATTATTCCATTTGTTTGTTACTCCATTTTATCTTTGTCATATTATTATTTTCAACAAAAATTCGGCAGCATCTCCCCTTAACCCGGGCATAAGGGAGATATGGGGAATGTGCCCATATGGAGTGGCGGAACCCAACAATTGAAGCGGGCACCCGAGAGCTGCAACACCTTCGATAAAACCTCGAAAAACTTAGAGGAGACAACGAGTGCGAGATGACTCCGGGCCTGGCTGAAATTGTTGAGGTAAGAGATAAGGTCTGGCGTGCCGGCCAAGGGGTTCAGGGGTGTACTGGGTAAAGCAGGCTGGCGGAAGTCAGGCTGTGCCGGCGAGGAGGGGTTGTATTGGTGAAGGGTTGGCCCAAGGGCTGAAGGTATACGGGGAAAGGGGGAAGGTGTATCGGCGAAGAGGGTGTGCCGGTGGAGGATGGGCCAAGAGGGCTGTGTCAGAGAAGGCACAAGGCATGCCGGGGAGGAGGAGACTAAGGGCTGGGAGCGCACCGACAAGGTGACTGGGGTGTGCCGATGGAAGGTACAAGGGGCTGTGCCGGGGAGCAGCTACTGGGATGTGCCGCTGAACGGCACCAGGGGGTGTGCCGGGGAAGGCACTCGGTAGTGTGCCGGGGAAGGTTTGAAGAGATGGGGTTGAGAGGGTTAAGGGTGCATTGGCCAGGGCTGTACTGCGGAGGGGTGTTCTGGGCTTAGGGTGCTGAAGGTGTGCCGGGGAGGCCAATGGCAGGCGTGCCGCTGAAGAAGGGGATGCCCCCCCTGCGTCTGTCCCCTTAGTGCGGGAGCGAGACAAGGGCAAAGCTCCCGCTGCTGACGACGGTGATGCTCCCTCCCCGCCGGGGTCTTCTCTGCAGAGCCAATCCTCACCCCCCGAGGACTTGACAGCTGGGCTGGTTGGGATCGCAACCATCGTCGATCTCATGGGGAGGAGCGTGCAGTGGTACGAATGTACCAGCGAGTTCGGTCCCGGTGCTTAGAAGGAGTTGACGGCGGTGGCCTCAAGGAGCACGTGTCTGGTCGTCAGTGCCTTTGGTCTGTGGAGGCATCGTTTCCAGGGTCTCGCTCGGATGCTGGAGTCTAGCCAGGCTCTTCAGACGGGGCTCGAGGAGCGACTAAAGGGGTCCGAGGCGGCCTACGCCGAGCTCCATAGGCAGTCAGTCCAGCAAGGGCTAGCACTCGCTGGGATGGAACGTGACCGGGACTCCTTCTGGGAGTGAGCTGATGCAGTCGAGGAGCGAGCGGCCAAGCTGGGGGGGGGGGGGGAGATCCGAGCCATGGA
>JANBPO010008917.1:3086732-3097042 GCA_024336825.1 Amorphophallus titanum
TCGCCGCGCGCACCCGGAGACGCGACTCGCGGGTTACGTCGCCGACGTGAGTCGCGAGGACGAAGTCCGCGGAATGGTCGCGCACGTCGAGAAGGACCTCGGCCCGATCGAGATTCTCGTGAATAACGCCGGCGTGATCCTCTCCGCGCCGATCGAAGAGGTGACCCCGGGCGACTTCCGCACGTCCCTCGACTCGAATCTCTGGGGAATGATCCTGACCTCGCTCGCGGTTTTGCCGGCGATGCGCGCGCGTGGCCACGGAAAGATCCTGAACGTCACCTCGATCGGCGGCCTGCTGCCGGGGTGCCCCAGTTCTTCACGATGTCGTGGTGGAAGTGGTTTCCGACGAGGAGAGTGGCGTCGCCGACTGGGTGGTGGGCGGCGGCCAAGTTCTTGTACCACTCGTACGCCTTGAGGGTGGGTTCTCCGCCCTTGCCTTTGCCGTAGACGTGACCGTGGGTGAGGGCTGTGATGTGGCCTTGGATGTCGATGGTGAGCGCCGGCTGATCTTGCGCGATCGTGAACGACACATGCTGCAGCTTCGGGTCTCTGGAAAGTTCCCGGGCAGCGTCCTCGAACACCTTGCAGTCGTCGTTGTCGTGCCGGTTGATCCGCTTGCCGTCGATGCGGTGCTCGCCGTGGTTGCCGCCAACCGCCAGTACGCGCACCTGGCCGAAGTGGGGGGCCAGGCGGTCCAGGAAGTCAACGATGAGGGTGGTGGCGGTGTTCGTCTGTGCGCGGCGGTCGCCGGTGATCTGGAAGGACTGGTTCGGGTAGATTGCGCAGCCCTCGATCATGTCCCCGCCGCCGAGGACTACGAGTTCACCTAGGCGGTTCTTGCCGAGGTCCTTGGCCCGGGCGAGAGCGAGGTCGAAGTACAAGTCGAGACGTTCGATAGTGCCCTCGAGGCCGTCGCCGGCGTCTTTGCCGATCTGCCAGTCGTTCAGGTTCACCACGAACGCGGCATCCCCGTCGAACTGTGTACGGGGCTTGGGGGACCGTTTGAGGCTATTGAGGATGTTCAGGGCGTCAGCCGCATTGCGGGCCGCGATCGGGGCGACGATGAAGCGGTAGCGCCACACCGGGCGGGTGACGGCTGGTGCCTTCGTGCGCTTGGAGCCCTCAGCGGACTCGTCGTCCACGAACTCGGTATCCCGGTGCCATGCCGCAGGGTCGTACTTCGCTTCGACCAGACGCAGCTCGTACCCGTCCGGGAGACCGACCTGCATACTCGACAGCACAGAGCGCCAATCGGACTCGCTCTCGAGCTTCCCGATCGCCGGCGTGGTGATCTCGGTGGGGATCTGGGTAGCCGGGGAACGACGAGCACAATCAGATGAAGACGCTCCTCTCCCAGGTCTCGACGACCGTCCTCGAGCAGAAGGACGCGCTCGAGAAGATGGACGCCGCGATGAAGGCGCGACCCGCCGCCCCGAGCCGCCCGGCCGCGCCGGCGAAGAAATCCTCGAGAAGACGCCGCTGATTCGCGCCCGTTCGAAGAACCGCGTTCGCCGTTGATTTTCGCCATGCGCGGCGATTACGTTCGGGTATGCGTAAGATTCCCGCCTCCGGCATCAATCTCTTCCAGCTCATCTACCTCCTGATCCAGGAGTACGAAGAAAAGCGCCGGGACGAGCCCGAGGGGAAGGCCTTGAACCTCTCGCTCGGAAATCCCGATCTCATCCCGCCGAAGGAAGTCCTCGACCTGAAGTCGCGTTTCGCGAACCGGCCGGACTACGACCTGCATACCTACGCGGAAGACAAGAACCTGAACCGGTTCTGCGAAGGCCTGATCGAGGTCTTCACGGGGCTGAAACTCGAGTCCTATCCGCACCTCCGCGCGACGCCGATCGCGGGGATCAAGACCGCGACCGCGATCCTTCCCCTCGCGTGCGGTCTGCACCTGACGGGCCGCGAGAATTTCCGCGTCGCCACGAATTTACCCGCGTACGACGTGATGGGAACCTGGGCCGCGAGCTACCTCGGCGCGAACCGGATCGTCTGGCCGCTCTCCGCGAAGGACGGGATGAAGATGGAGATCGAGGGGCTCCGCGAGGCGGTGCGCGCGGCGGGCGCGACGCCCGACCTCGTTTTCGTGATCCGCCCGGGGAATCCGGCGTCCGCCGGCGCGACCCGCGAGGAATGGGAAGCGCTCATCGCGTACTGCGAGGAGAACGGGATCCGCCTCGTGAACGACGGCGCGTATACGACGCTGACCGACGGGTTCGACGGGGCGGCGACGGGGAAGCCGTCCCACGTCCCGCTGGCGACCGTGGCGAAGGACCATCCGAACCTCGAGTGGGGCGAGCTCTATTCGATGTCGAAATCCTATCAATGGAATATGATAAAAAAGAGAATGGGAGGGGGCATCCTCCAAAGAGTGAAGGAAAAAGAAAAGAGGGGAAACAATAAGAACATCGAGAGAAGGAAGCTTGAAGAGTTGCCCCCCGAGGCGACGAGATGGAAGGCGAAGAAGGGAGGGGAGGAGGAGAGGTGAGAACGGGACAAGGGGGCGCTGCTTGATGCCCCCATCCATCCACTTCTACCTTCCCCCCAAGGTAGCGTTGGCCGTCCAGTAGTAGGAAGGCGACATGCTCCAGCATGATGGACCCTCTTACTAGCCATTCGTCAACTGACGGAGCCTCTTTCAAGCCGGAGTAGCAGGACCCTCCTCTCCCCTGCCGTCTGCATCTTCACCCTCTGAAACATTTTTCATGCTTCACCAAGACTAACAGCACAACACTTCGTGGAGAGGAAAAACTACAGGGATAGCTATAAGTGGTGAGGAGAGGAGGAAACACCCTTCAGAGCCTTTTATAGGCCGAAGGGGAGCTGTTGCCTTAAAAGATTTTCCCCTTGAAGAATCGCGAAAGACAGACACCCTTCCCCAAGACGGTTACCTCATTTTCCACCAACACCCCTTCGATGGAAACAAGCAAAGTGACAAGTTATTTAAAGCATGGGAAGATGGATAGGCGCCAGTGGCACGATAACCAATCAACACACAAGATATCCGCAGAAAGAATCGACGCCTTTCCAACAACTACAAGTACAGCGGTCAAATTACACCAAAGGCGGTAAGGAATAGTCCAGTTAGCATTGACTATTACCAAAACTTATGGACGCAAGACAAGTTTTACAAGGTCATGCCAAAGAAAAGAAAAAGAAAAGGTAAAAAGGTACATCAGGCCTTGGGCCCACTACGAAGCTCGGCGGATGAAGGATCCTCAGCAGCGAGCGATTCGCCCCCCGCACCCTCGGTGATGGCCGGTCCAAACACTGACCCCACAAGCATGGGAACTATCTCAATCGTGTGCCCTCCCGAGACCGTAAGAGTTGGCGATCGCTCTGACGAAACAGAGGCACCCCGACTTCCGCCTTCGCTCGGTGACTGAACGGAAGAATCAATGGTATCTTCATCCGAGTCATAGTATTGCCCGGAAGGAAAATCAAGCTCTTCGTGTGCCTGCTCATAGGCCAAAGTGGTCACTTAGCGGTAGCCTTGGGAAAAACCCTTCCGTAGGCCCCGACGATAACCCAGCTCATAGTAAGCAAAGCCAGCCTGCTGGAGCGCCGCCTGGTAACTCTCTGAGCATTTGTATTCCTCGAGCACTTCTGACCTAGCCAGCTCTGCCTTCGCCTCGAGCTCGGCTGCCATCTGTTCTGCCTCAGACTATCTTCGCTCGGCTTCGACTCACGTGACTTCAGCCTCCGCCCGTTGCCACTCAACCTCTCGGACCAGGCCATCAAACTCCTTATGCTCGGCCTTCCACTGCTTGGCACGCTTGGCATGCGCTTTACGCTCCGCGTCTAGGACTCTGTCTTTCAGCTTGACCATATAAAGGGCCTAGCCCAGCTGCTCGGCTGACTCCCGAGCCTCTTTCTGGCTCGACTCCGCTTGCGACCTGAGTGAGGCCACCTCCCGTCAAAGAGATTCAATGTCACAGGTCAGGCGCTCGATCTTCCGGTCGGATGCACTACTCGCCCAGGCCAGGGACTCCCTCTCGGAGTTGACCCGAGCATACAGATCGGCCATTTCAGCCCCCAGCTAGGCCACAATCAAGCCGGCTTCCATGACGCGTTTGAGAAGCACAGAAGGAGAGCTACGCCTGAGACTCCCCCGAATTGCATCCGAGGTCATAGAATGGCACCTATGGTACAAGGAGGCTTGAACGACAGAGGTACCTATCACAAGAGGGATGGCCCTCTCTGGAGCAGTAGGGATCGGGGACCCCCCCGGTAATTCCACTCTTGGGGGCCCACCGGCTAGCTCAGGCTGGGCCGCTTCCCCTTGCGCCTCTGTGGTCTCGGTCGGCTAGGATTGGGTCACTTCGCCATGCGACCCCTCAGCCTCGACCGGCTCGGATCGGGTCCCATCGTCTTGTGCCCCCTCGACCTCGGTAGGCACACTAGTCGTGGCCACCCCTGCCTGAGATGCACCCACCTTGGCCACGACCCCTCCGATGATAGCTGCCCCCTCAGATTCAACAGACGGGAGGGCCAACTGAGTGCCCCCCTCGACTGAGCGAGCGTCCTCCACCCTTCTCGCCCTTTTTCTCTCGGCAGTCATGGCCTTCATCGAAGACCGCAGCACCTTCTCCACGGGGTCCTTGCACTTGGCCCCGCGACGCTCGGAAGTCCCATACCAAGTGATCTGTTTGCCCTTGTCCGGGGCACAGGAAGAACTCTCGGGAACCTGAGGTCCACCGGGAGCAGAAGCCTCCTCCTCGTCGAGGATCACTACCTCAGTCGGTGATGCCTCCTCATTGGCTTCTCACCTCGAATCTGAGCAAAGAAAAGTAAGCCGTTAGCAAGAAGTTCACTACGACCCGACAGCAACGCAAGGCTCCAAAGCCCTTACCTAGAGGCACCACCACCCAAGAAGGATACTCCTCGATATTGACCGTGGTCATCAACTTAGCGGTGGATCGGCAGCTCTCCTGAAGGAGGGCAATTTTCTTCTCCACCTCTGGGGAAATCGCAGCCTACTTTGGAGGGATGTTTGGATGAAAGTTGGGGATCAATGGGAAGTTCCAGGTACCGCTATCCAGGGCTGCGCCCACCTAGAAATACTGGGTCATCCAGCCCTTATGAGAAGAGTCTCTGGGGGAGAGGGTTACACAGCTCCTTCCCCTCTTCGCCTAGAGATAAAAGAAGCCCTTACCCATGTGGAGGTGCTCCTTCAACTCAAAGAAAGCATGGAAGAGATCCAAAGAAGGCTCGATCCCACATGAATGACAAAGGAAGATGAAGGAGAACACGGAAGTATAAGAATTGTAAACCAACTGGACTGGAGCTAGTCGGTAGAACTGAAGCAGTTCGACAACGAAATGATGGAGAGGAAGGTGAAACCCACACTTCTAGGCCAAGAGGAAGGTACAAAAGAAGTCAGAGCAAATATCCAGACTGGACACATCGGGCTCTGCCAGAGAAAAATAATACTTCCACGACAACCCATATCGGCACTCCAGCCGCTACACCTTACCCCGCAGCTTCACCGCGGCGGCGCGCACGCGCGCGCCGGCCGAGGTCGTCGCCCGCCTCGACGCCGTTTTCGAAATCCTGGTCGACATCGTCGATCGGCACAACGGGATCGTGAACAAGTTCCTCGGCGACGGCCTCCTCGCCATTTTCGGCGCGCCGATCGACGATCCGAAAGCACCTCGTAACGCCGTCGTCGCGGCGCGTGAGCGTTTGCTCGTACGCCAGCTTGCCCGGCGCCATACGGGCTTCCCACGCGGGATCGCCATAAAAAGCCAGCACGTCGCGATCGTGCAACAAGCGCAGCACGATCTGTCCAGGCAGCGCGTGGGGCAGCAAAGGATCGGCAGCCGAGCGATAAAAACGCCCGTCGCGATCGCGCAACACCAGGCCGTTGGTGGTGCCTAACCACAGGCGGCCGGCGTTGTCTGGAGAAATCGACGTAACCGGTGCTTGCGGCATGCCCGGCATCGGCACGCGGTGCGCGACAAGATCGCCGCCCACGCGAAACAATCCGGCCACGCTGCCGACCAACAGCGCATCGCCATCGCGAGCCAGCGTAAAGACCTGGGCCGGATCGATGGCATGGCCGTTCTCGTCCTCGAAATGCACGTGGCTAAAGCTGCCATCGCGCTCGCGCACATCCACGCCCGTACCGGCGCCGATCCACAAACGGCCATCCGGCTCCGCCAGCAGTGCGTGCACTTCGTTGTCGGCAAGACTGTGCGGATTGGCCGGATCATGACGGGCATGCTCGAAGCGCTGCTCGCCGAGCTGGGTGAGCAGATAGCGGCTCAGCCGGGTGATCAGGTCGCGCGCGCGCGCACGCTCGGCCCGTTCGATCCACCCGGCTTCGAACTCGAGCTCGCCCCATCGTTGTTCGACCGCGCGCCACAAGGACGCCTCGTCGGTCGCGTCGGCGTGCTCGGCCTTGTGCGCGAACCGCGTCATGAACAGATCGAGCGTGCGCAGCGCAAGGTCGAAGCCCACAACTTCGACGCCCGCAAGAATCTCCTCGAATGGCCGCGCAGGTGGTGACCGCGCGCAACGCCGCCGGCAGGCGAGTGCGACTGGTGTCGATGCCCTCGACCGAGGTCTTCGACAGCCAGGACGATGCCTACCGGGAAAGCGTGCTGCCGCGCGCGGTACGGCGCCGTCTAGCGGTGGAGGCCGGTGCCACGGCGCCGGCCGCACTGGCTGGCGCGCTGGACAGCGCCCGCAGCGGGCAGGGCGATGGCGAGGTGATTGCCGCGCTGAAGGCGGGTGCCTCGGTGGTGTTCCTCGGCGAAGCCGCCGCGACCTCCCTCGACTTTCATACGGCGTCAGCCGGCCTTTCGATGCAGGCCGGCCGGCTCCATCATGCGATGCAAGTGCACGATGAAATAGCGGGTCAGCGCGTTATCGACCGAGGATTGCGCCTTGCCCCGCCACGCCTGCTCGGCGCTCGCATAGTCGGGGAAAACGCCGACCACGTCGATTTTGGCGGGGTCGCGAAATTCGGTCGAGTCGAGGCTGGTCAGTTCGCCGCCAAACACCAAGTGCAGCAATTGTCCGGACTCGCGGGCGCTGGACTCGTGCTTTCTGGATTGCTCGGCTCCGGCGAGCGGGGCGCCCTGCGTCATGGTGATCTCCTCTGCCGGCCGAAGGCGTCGCGTCATCGGCCCTTCCACAAGCGGCTCAACAGCGACAAGGTCGCGAACAACAGTCTTCACGCCGACTTGCTCTCGGCCGCCAGTCGGCCCGCCGCGACCAACGGCCCGAGCAACCTCGTTGATGCGGCGAACAACACCCCGCGGCGCGTGTGCGTGTTATTATAGCGCAGTGGCGCTCCCCCGGCTTCGACAAGCCATCCGCCGGCCTCTTCAAGGATGAGGTCGACGGCGGCGATATCCCAGTCGTGCGCCTTTTCCGAACCGACGGCCAGATCGAGCTCGCCGCTGGCGACCAGCGCCATACGATAGGCGAGCGATGGGATTTTTGGCCGAGTTGCGAACGATACATTCGCGGCGCGCGCTATCGAGTCGATCATCGCCTTACGCGGATGCCTTTCTTCACGAGGGACTTCGCGAGCGACTTCGTGAAGGTGTTGATCGCGCCCTTCGTCGCCGAGTAATCGAGGAGATCCTCGGGCGCGAGCGAAGCGGTCTCCGAGCTCGTGGCGATGATCGCGGAACCGGGCTTGAGATATTTCAAGGCCGCCTTCGCGAGGTGGAAATAGGCGTAGACGTTCACGCGGAAGGTCTTGTCCCATTCGCGCGCGGTGACCTTCTCGAGCGAATCCTTTCGCATCTGGTGGGCGGCGTTCGAGACGAGGATGTCGAGGCCGCCGAGCTCCTTCGCGGCGACCTTCACCGCTTTCTTGCAGAACGCTTCGTCGCCGAGATCGCCCGGGATGAGCACGCAAGTCTGGCCCACGAACTCCACCTGATGCCTCGTCTCCTCGGCGTCCGCCCGCTCGCGCGGAAGATACGTGATCGCGACGTCGGCGCCCTCGCGAGCGTACAGGATCGCGACCGCCCGGCCGATGCCGCTGTCTCCGCCCGTGATCAGAGCCTTCTTGTCGAGGAGCTTTCCGGCCGACCGGTAGAGCGGCGCTTCGGACCGCGGCGGGTTCTTCATCCGCTTCTGCAGCCCGGTCTCGCCGCGCTGTCTCGGTTCCTTGAACGGGGGCTTCGGTTCGCTTTGGATCTGAGGGCGTGAGTTCATGGAAGAGGGGTTTGCACGACCCGGACCTGCTCGAAAGGGTGCATTTCGCCGCGAACGTGGTAGATTATCCCTCCGATGTCGAAAGCCCGCCTGATCGAGATCCAAAGAGCGATCGCCGCTTGCCGCGACTGTCCGGCGATGGTCGGCCGTCCCGTCTACGGCGCGCCCGTCGCGAGCCGGATCTTCCTTCTCGGCCAGGCGCCGGGAACGCACGAGGAGAGCCGCGGGCGCCCGTTCGCCTACACCGCGGGAAAAACCCTCTTCCGCTGGTTCGAGGAAGCGGCCGGCATCGACGAAGAGTATTTTCGCGAGCACGTGTACATGGCCGCGGTCGCGCGCTGTTTCATCACGAGGAACGGCATGACGATCATGTCAGTTCCTTCGTGCTGACTTTCGACCAGCCCTTGAAGTGGGAGCCTTTCGCGCTGGCCATCGAGGTGCTGCTGTCGATGCGCGGCGAGAATCTGCTGCGCGTCAAAGGCATCCTCAATATCGAGGAAAGCGAGACGCCGCTGGTCATCCATGGCGTGCAGCATCTTTTCCATCCGCCGGTAACCTTGCCCGAATGGCCGGACGAAGACCGCCGCAGCCGCGTCGTGTTCATCACGCGCGATTTGCCCAAGCAGGCGGTCGAGGGATTGCTGAAGCAGGCGATTGGCGAAAACGGTTAAAAGAACTTAGCCGAATTCGCCAAATAGTGCCGTGAACGGTTAACGGTTTTACGCGCTTTTCGAAAAATTCCCAGTTTTCCGCCATTTTCTCCATTTGGCACGGCCTCTGCAATTTCCCTGGCATGACCGCCGGATGATCCAGCGGTCGAATTGGGAGACTGAAAATGTTGAGCCTGTCCTACGCCAAGATGCAGAATATCGCGCTTTCGATCGCCGGTGCGCTGATCGCCAGCAGCCTGTTCATCTCCGCCGCCATCGGCCCGGCTCCGATCATCTGATCGGGCCGGCCACCCTCCGACGACCTTCATTCACGGGATTGATCCAATGACCAGCGGTTACGCTCTCGACAAAGGCAATGGCAAGCTGCTCGGCGTCTGCGCCGGCCTCGCCCGGACGACCGGATGGGACGTGCTCGTCGTCCGCCTCGGCCTGGTCTTCGCCACCTTGTTCCTGCTCGGCCCGGTCGCGATCCTCGCCTACTTCGTCACCGCGCTGCTCGCCGAAAGCCGCTGAGCGCGCCGCCCGGCGCTCAGCCGATCGGCAGCATCATGCCGAGAATGGCGAGCGCGACGGCCATGGCGGCGACGATCAGCGCGACCCGCGCGATCTGCGCCGCCCGTTGCGCCTCCTCCAGCGCTTCCCTGACTTTCTCTTCCGACATAGGCCGCCATCCTCCCGGCATGGCGGCACGGGCGGCACCATGGCGACCCGTGCCGGCCAGGGCGGCACGGTGGCGTCGGGCATGACCGGTGGTATCACCAACAGCGGCGTGATCCACGGTGGCATCAACGGGATCCTCGTTGATCACTCGACGATTGGCGGCAGCATTTCGAACCTTGCGACCGGCACGATCTCGGGCGGCACGGCGGGCGTAAGCCTGACCGGCGCCACGGTGCAGGGCAACCTATCGAACGCCGGCCTGATCCAGGGGGGTGTCGCGGGCGTGAGTGTCACCGCCGGCACCACGATCGCGGGCGGGTTCGCCTGGGGGATGTTCTTCGGCGGCCTGCCGTCGCTGATGCAGGCCAGGATGCTGCACTCGGCTTCGCTGCGCCTGCGCGACACCGCCTCCGCCTGGCTCACCATCTCGTTCAACGTGGCGATCGCGGGCGGCGCGCTGCTCGGAGGCGTCGTGCTCGACCGGGCCGGCGTCGCCGCGCTGCCCTGGGGTCTCGTCATCGGGATGACGATCGCGCTCGCGTTCGTGCTCGCGCAGCCGGTCGGCCACGTGTGTCGGAACGGGAGAATGACGGGAAGCCATGCGAAATCGACCTCGAAAGCGGCAATATTGCCGGAAGCGATCGAGCGTATATATCGTACTACGATATAATTGGAAGAACGAGCATGGCTGACACGCTTCCCGACCTCGCCGATGCCGATAACGGCGAGCAGCTTCTCCCGATCGGTGATGGCCACCGCGCCCACCCCGGTCTCCTCGTAGAGAATGCGCGC